>LOEQ01000470.1:289043-301687 GCA_001685075.1 Bramus lutescens | reverse complement strand
CCCAGTGCTGGGCCAGTGCTTCACCAGCCTCCCAGTGCTGGGCCAGTGCTTCACTAGCCTCCCAGTGCTGGGGCCAGAGGTGTGAGCCACTATCTTCTTTGTTTGCTGATTTTTGGTCTTGGTCATGCTTGGGATTCTGGGTAAGCGTGGATCTAGCAACACCCCGTGCTGTAGCATTCCCAGGGAAGCTGGGGACTGTTACAGTTCCGTCCACATGTCCTGGCCTCTCTGGAGAGCTGCCGCACAGTTGCTCTGGGTGGTTGTGCGGCTGTCTCAGACTCATGCCCCTCAGTGGCTCCTTGGCCGTGTGTTTCCTCAGCTGTACGGATGAGAAAGTCTTCTGAGAGGGTTCTAAACTCACACCTTCTGCCACCATTCTTTCCTCCCAGTAGAAAGTTGTAAATATGAGCCGTCAGTTTTGCCTGTTACCAGTGGAAGAAAGTTAGACGTTCTGACTAGATCACACCATCCCCTGAGCCTGGAGCTGCTTTTGTGGGTCCCTGTCTGCCCGACTCTGGAGAAGGGGAGTATCCTTCTGAGAAATGGGCAATCAGTTCTTACCCAGCCCCGAGCGCATTTACCTTCTCAGCTTTTACCCTCAGCCTCTGTTGGACATTTAAATCCCATGGACTGATTTAAATGTTTGCTCATGGAAAAATAAGCTGCATCTGGTCAAAGGGCACTGCTAAATGGAATGATTTTTAGGTGAAATGCAGCGTATTTTTTTTTTTTAAATGAGATCTGGCAGGCCCATTTCACTAAGCTGTGGAGTTTTTAATGAATGAATCTGTGATTCTCGAGTGCCCAGGAAACACTGGAAAGAAATGCGTGGGAGGGAATGGAGAAGTGAAGCCATCAGCTGGAGCGTTGAGTGCAGCTGCAGCAGATTCAGGGCCCATACCAGTGGGTCTCAGGGCAACCTTTCATACTGAGCGTTTATTCTCAGGGGGTTGTTGGTATATGCTGGGGACCCCTATCATTCTAGTGAGGACCAGGTTAGGTGGCCTTTAAACTCGGTGTCCTGCTACTTCCAGGACCCCTGAGGAGGGGGCTTAACCCAAGAAGTTTTATTTTGAGGAGCAAATGAAGAAAGGACCAGCAGAATACAGCAGAGCAAATCCCTCTTTATTTCAAGAAGGCATCAGAATCCTTACTGGCATTTCTCACCCTGCTCCCTGTGTTCCTCATCACGTGGAAGAAGAATAGGGATTCAGCTGAGGTCTGCCTGATGATGCACAAGTGCCCAGCTCGAAACTGCTTAAGTGAGCTCCCAGATGCCAGGATTAAGTCATTATAAATCACAGTGTGGCTAGGAGCGTGGCTTAGTGCTACAGTGCTTGGCCTAGCATGCATGAGGCCCAGGTTCTATTCCAGAACTGTAAAAATAAACACAGGCATGCCTTGGTGTCCCCAGGGGATTGCAGTGTTTTAGGGTGAGACTCCCCTCGATCCCAGTGACCTTGGATGCTCGAGCCTCTCGCACCAAGGGTTCGGTATTTCTTTAAGACCCAGGCACATCTTCCCCGTCATTTATATCACTTCTAGGTTTGAGTCAGCCTGCATGGCTCTACTGAACTATTTTGGGATTAATGACAAGGAGAAGAAGCCCGCACATGTTCAGCAGCGTTTCAGATTCTGTAATTAACGCGAAGAGAGACCAGTCAGCCGTGTAATGGAGTCCCTGCCGAGAAATGCTAGGCCAAAATACCCCACAGGCCGAAAAGGATATTAGGCCGCCAGAGCTGGCCCAGGCCTGGCAGCCTGTACCTGTGATTGCAGCACTCGGGAGACCCTGAACACAGGCCCAGCCCCTCCTCTTTGAAAGAGAAGCTTGAAGTTGGATGTCAAGCAGGAATTGATTCAGTTGGAAAGTATCTCCCTCTGAGTCTTTAAAACATTGTCCTAACTTCTCTGTTTATTTTGAGCATGCCAGAGAAAGTATTTTAAGAACTCACAAGAGGGGTTTTATCTATACTGTGATTCACAGCAGGTATCTTCCAAACACACCTACATACACGCACACAAACACAAAATGAATAGCTCCTAGACAGCTGGCCGGCGCTGGTGGGTCTGGTGCTTTTCTTTAAGGTCAGCTGCTCTTTAAAACTCCTAGGGGTTGCTGCGTCACCCGGGACGCATGCTAAAGGATGGCCTTTCAAATGCCAGGATGCAAAATAGTCTATAAAGTGTGAAGGAAAGCCCAAATATGGAGACCTGAGGACAGAGTCCCACCTGCAACGGGCAGAACCCACTCTGCAGAGGCTGGATCCCAGTGTGAGTGACAGATGGAGTGGCGTGTAGGTTAGGAGGTTGGTCAAGATGGCAGAACAAGAAGATTCCTGTGGGCAGGGCAGTGTTAGCCACAGCAATAGCAGTCATTGAGAATAGATTTCTGGGGAGCAAGGGAGGAAGCAGGGACTTAGTATCCTAATTAAGAGAATATGTCCAGCTGGTACAGTAAACACATGTGCTTTGAGGAACAGGCTCTCTGTTCCTTTCTCAAGAACTGATAATTAATTTAATTAATGCAATTTAATTAATTTAGCTTAAATAAATGTCACTCACTGACTTAATTACTGGTTTGACTCTAAGAACTTAATCTCAGTTAATATAGCCAGCTCTCCGTGTCTATGGATTTCACGGTTGCAGATCTACCCAACTGGGGTGTCAAAAACATTGTAAAGGCATGTTTCTGCACTGAACATGAATGGGCATCTTTGTTTTGTCCTAACACTGTATGCTATCCACTGGACTTTACACCACGCTGGCCATTCTATGTCTATAGAAGATGTGTGTATGGTCCAGGAGGATGTGTGTGGATCATGAAATGTTACCTATTTTAAAAGATAATTGAATATCATGGAGTTTTGGAATCCAGAAGACAAACTAAGCCCTGAAGCAGAGCTCCCAGGACATGAAGGGATAACTACCACCCCACCCCATCCCTGACATCAGTGGAAATGACAAAGAACAACATTTGATTAATTTGAATTTTTTTGTTTTGTTTTATTTGTTTATTTATTTTCTAAATTTGGGGTATTTTGTTTCCTATGTGTGGTTCTTAGATGAGAATTATCCCCCATAGTCTCAGGCATTTCAACCCTTGGTCCCAGTTGTTGATGGTGCTGCTTGGGGAGGTTTTATCAGAAGAAGTGTGCCCTAGGGGCAGGCTTTGAGAGTGAAACCCTGCAGCTACTTTCACTTCCTCTCTCTGCCTCAGGCTCGTGATTAAGATGTGAGTCCCAGCTTCCTGTCCCCGTGGCTTGCCCACCATGGTGGATCCTTGTCCCTCTGGTTACCTGTGCCTCTGGCACTGTACGCCCATGTAAACTCTCACGTAAATTGCCTTGGTCCTGGTGTTTTACCGCAGCAGCCGAAAGTGGCTAATACGCCTTTGCTGTGGTAATATGCCTTGACTAAAGCAAGGCAGGAAGGATTTGTCAGCTCATAATTCTAGAGTTCAGTCTGTCGTTCTGGGGAAGCCACGGGGACAGGAAACTGAGACAGCCAATGTGTTACACAGTCAAGAGCAGAGAACAGTCAGTGAATTCCTGCTTATGTTCGGCCCAGTGTCACCTTTTCATTCCACACCTTCCTGCCCAAGACATAGTGCTGGTCACATTCAAACTGAGTTCTCCCACCTGTATTAACCTAATTAAGAAAAGCCCTACAAGCCTGCCTGGGCTGGCCCTGTCTAGACAGTTCGCACTGAGACTCCCTTTCCAGATTGATTCTAGACTGTGTCAAGGTGACAGTGAAAAGTGACCATCCTCAAGAACAACCGCACATCCGGGAAGAGGGTGAGGGCGGTCCCATCATACTGTGTGTTCAACAGCAGCAGCAGCAATGTTTCCTGTGGTTTAGGCTCCAGGGATACAGGTAGACACCTGAAAACACACCCGGGGGGAAGTCCTTGGTCAGCTCTAATACCAGTAGGCAGAACCGTGCCTATTCGATGTCTGCCTCCATTCCACACTTGTTAGAGTCTTGATCGAGTCTCAACCCTAACACCCGACAGACAATTCCGTTTTTGTGCCCCTATTTTTCTTGCACTAGGTGGAGATCTAATAACTACAAGTGATAGCGAAACATGGGTTGAATTTTCAGATTCATCCCAGGTCCTAAGACTCAAAAGAAGTGCTCTTTCCAACTTACTGCAAACCTCTTTGCTCTTTCACCTAAGTCCTGTTGGTTTTAAAATAGTGATGAGTTAAGCCCAGGAGCAGTTCTGCTGGGATGGAAGGCGGCGGGAAACATTCTCTAAGTCTAGATCTTTCTTTTCCCCTAGACTCAGTCAGAAGTTTTAAATTATGCACAACACTTACTTGGGAGGGAGGTGCTATAAATAATTTAAGTACCATCAAATGAAGATCATCCCACAACTTACTTCATTTTAATTACTACCCACCTCGCTAATTCGTGATCCCAGGAAGATTTCTGGGGTTTTAATGTGTCTGCCTCAATATGACACCCTGCCCCTGAGCAAGGCCCTCTTTTCCAAGGGCTGTGGTGACACGTGGCACTCCAGGGGTTAAGGAGAGTGCACACTTAGAGCTGGGAGGGCAGGGCCCGGGTTTCCCTTCTTTCAGTTCCCAGATGGCCATCCTGCCTCTGTCCCTTTGAGGTCCTATTTGAGCTTCCTGTTCCTCACCACAGATGGTCAAAGCCGTCGTGATGGATTTCTCTTTTATGGTGTCTTTTCTGTTTCTTGGTGCAGAGTTTCAAAGCTTCATTGTTTCTCTGGGCAAATAAACACCAAGAGGCTTCTAGGTGGGTGGGTCATAAAAAGAACAAAACATCCTTGAGAGCAGGAAAAATTCTTTTAACTTTATTGCGCTTGCAAAGAAATGCTGAAGATGATCAGCTGCTGTTGGATGGCTTACGATTTTTCCAGCGTTAGTTATAGTGTTTATGCTAATTAAAGTACCAAGTGGAATCCAGCAAGTGCTAAAGAGGAATGTAGGAGCATGAGCTGTGCTTTGGGACAGACTTCCTATGAAGGCACAGGACAGGCTCCTCATACGGCCCTCAGTGGATGCAGTCATAGCCTCCCTGTCCTTTCAGCCACTCTCCTGCAGTGTGGTCAGTCAGCTCTTCCTGACTCCCTTTTGTCCTTCCGTTTCTCCTCACAGACCAGTACGGTGATATTTGATTTGTCTCATGCTGGCAGGAAGTACATCACCTTTAGGCCAATTTATCTATAAGCCAGTAGAACTGTGGAAACTAAGTCTGTAAATTCCCAAGCTTCGGTCTTCCCGTAGCGCCATCCCGGCCTCTGGACTCTCCAGTGGTTACCTGTCCACATCTGGCTTACACTTCAGGGTCTTATCTCTTTATCTCAGTACCTGCCAAGGTCTCCTAGATGCTGCTAGCCAAATATCTTTTGCATCCCCCCAGCACCTATCAATAACCCTGACCTCTGGCCATCATGCCTGCCCTGCCCGCCCCTGCCCTGCCCCTGGCTACTGGTCCCCTCTAGCTTTATCTCATTAGCATCTCTACAAGTGGACTGTGTGATACACAGGTCTTGAAGAGTAGAGAGCTTGGCTTTATCTTGTCCATCTCTGATTTTCTTCTGTCGGCTTAAGAAGCAGCTCACTTGGTGTCTGTTTCCTAGGTAGAGGCCATCATGTTTGATGCTAATAGATCCAAAGTCAAGTTTGAAAAGTCTAGAAATCTTAACTAGTAACCACTGACAATAGAGCCAGTGGCGATTTGTAAGCAGATAGCCTGGACTGGTGCAGCGACTGACCACAGGTCTTGTGGGGAAGGACACTCAAGACAGTTTCCTCTCTTCCCCTTCTCCGAAGACCTTCCTGGCCCCCCACTGAGAAGAGGAAACCACTGAAGATAGTGGTCCTCCGAATCCATATTTTCTGTCTAGTTTCCAGGTGGCTTCTGAACCAGTCATGTTAGGTATGAACTATCCTGTAGCTGATTTAGCTGAGAGAGCAGTGTCCTGTGCATGCAGGGTCAGGACAAGCATGAATTTGTGACCATGAGCTTGAGAGAGGAGACGGTAAATAAGGGACCAAGGCCCTGGCAGGAGGGAATGAAGGAGACTCCTCAGGCTTAGTAATTTGGTGTAAGGGGTCTGCTAAAAATCTTTATTTATTATTTTTTAGCAATTGAGATGTAAGCTACTTACTACTTCAGTCATAATAAATTATGGGACTGTCTTAATTTTTTTATTTTCAGCTTAGGAAAAAGAATAAAATTGGACTGGCCAGAGCACAGTGCCTCGTGCTGAGGCTGTTAATCCTATCAGTTGACTTTATGGTGTAGGTGGTATTTACACTTGGTGAATCCACTGGGGTGCCAGTGAGGAGCAGTCAGGGTGCCGCCATCTCCAGACGGAGTTTGGGTGCCTGAGACTGCTAAAACCTGCTGTGAGAGACCAGTTACATAGCTAGAGGGGGTCAGCATGGAAAATGATAATCTTGGCTGGACAGAGAAACACGCCCATGTCTACATTCACAAAAGAAACACACCCATGTCTACACTCACCAAAGAAACACACTCATGTCTATACTCACCAAAGAAACACACCTGTGTCTACACTCACCAAAGAAACACACTCGTGTCTACACTCACCAAAGAAACACACTCGTGTCTACACTCACCAAAGAAACACACCTGTGTCTACACTCACCAAAGAAACACACTCATGTCTACACTCACCAAAGAAACACACCCATGTCTACACTCACCAAAGAAACACACCTGTGTCTACACTCACCAAAGAAACACACTCGTGTCTACACTCACCAAAGAAACACACTCATGTCTACACTCACCAAAGAAACATGCTCATGTGGAAACAGCACTTGAGCCAAGACTAACCCTAACCCTAACATAGTTCCTCAGTGTTGGTATTTTGGAACACGTCAGTGACAGAAGCTTAGCAGGGCTGGCCCTTCAGACCCCACAGCCCACAGCACAAGGCCCTAAGATCTGGAGCCTTAAAGCTCCCGACTTTCAAAGCCAGATACTTACATTCTAGGTGCTCAGGTCAATGTGAACTCTGGGCTCGCAAAGCCAGAGGCTTATGGCTTTCTGCCCCCAGACCACAAGCTTACTGTTCCTAGCTTTCAAAACCAGAGGTTTAAGCATTGGTATAGATGCCCAGGTTAGAGACTTATTGTTCTGGGGTTTTAGTTTCAGTAGGAAGCACCCAGTTAATGTTCTAGGCTCCCAAGCATCAGGTGTCAGAACCCCAGAGTTTTTGACTGTGGTGGCCCCCTGCAACGCTTCCAGTGTTCAAGGCCTGAGGGGCTCACCATCTCACTGTCAAGGCCTGTTGCCTCCTATTGCCTAGGCTCTCCAGTTTTCTGACTTAGACTTCTCTCTGGAGCGTTCCCATTGCTGAAGAGCACTCGTGGCCACTGCCATCGCTGCTGGGATTGAATCCCAGGCTTTTGTCTGCTCTTTATGAAACTAGCTCCTTCACTCTACCAGTGAGAAACACGCGTAGGCAAACGAAAGACCACACTCTACTTTGAACCGTATTGAGGCCAATGTCACAACACTGGTGTGATGGTAGATTTGGATGCTTAGTCACAGGGAGTGGAATTGTTTGAAAGGATTAGAAGGATTAAGGGGTGTGGTCTTGTTGGAATGGGTATGACCTTGTTGCAGGAAGAATGTCACTTGGGGTAGTCTTTGAGGTTTCTGGGGGGGTGCCAGACGCCCCCTCTCTCTCTTTGCCTGCTGCCTGAGGATGTCAAGTTCTCAGCTCCTTCTCCAGCACCATGCCGGCCTGCCATCCTCCCTGTCATGATGATATTAAAGTCTGACACTGTAAGTCAGGCCCCGACTAAACACTTTCTTTTAGGAGAGTTGCCTTGGTCACAGTGTGCCTTCAGAGCCCCAGATCGGTGATGAAGACACCAGTTGATAGTCGTGCACAGAGGAGCAGCTTCCAGACTGAGAATCAATACAGATAGAAAAGGGCACATGTACTTGTGCACAACTTCCTAATTCCCCCCATTTTGAGCTTCAGACATGCTTCAAGTCAGCTTTTTGCTGAGCCACCCAGGAAGTTCTCTGACCTGGACCCATGATTAGATGAATGGGGTCATCACATGTCATTGAGACTTAGCTACAGTGAAGTCTCTCTGTAACTGCTACAGGCTGTCTGGAAACAGTCATGAGTGGAGGAAGGCCTCCCGAGAACAGTGCCATGGCTTCAGCTGCAGCCACAGCTGCAATGGTTTCTGCAGCTAGCAGTTTCCTCAGAACATCCAGGAAGAGTTCAAGGTATTGTCCCATCACCATAGGTCAAAGAAGTGGCTGCTTGATTGACAGCTCCCCTATCAAGGCCACTGGGTCCAAGGGAAGGATCAGCTGTCTGTCAAATGACCCGGTGAGTTGGCCATAAAGGCTTTGGTCATTTGAAAGGAGGTACATCAGAGGAAGCTACCATAAAGATCATGTGGTGTGGCTCAGCCACACTTCACAGTGCAGAGGCCCTGGCCGGATGCCCTCAGGGAGAGCCGAGCCCCTCTGAGCTCATGCTCACCACTCCCTTGATTACTATAATGTACCCAGCCTTGATTGACAGCTTGATTCCCTCCAGCTGAAATTAAAAGGTAACGTTGAGGAGAGAAGGCAACCATTGGGTAAAGTATCCTCACTGCTGGATGTAGTTTTCATGTGTTAGCTATCTTTGAAGTTATATGTGCTTCTGTGGGCCAGGGAATTGTCCAGACCTTTTCTCTGCATTTTCCCCCTTTCCCTCCCAAGTACAACAGTTTCTCTTCCTGTCATTAACCCAGTGTATCAGAGATGTGTGGCTAACCATGATCAGTCCCCACCTGTGATCTAATTAACTTGCCCACAAAGAGAATTATCATGCACTTCTTTTTACTGCTTGCTACCTTTGCACACTTGAACAGTGAAGTAGACCTGGATGGATACGCGTTTACGGGATATGGATTTTTCTCCGCCTTTTTTCAGACTCGTGTTCTTCAGTCCTGATCCCTTTCCTTTCACATCCGTTCTGCATATGATTTAAATACTGTCATTTTTGCTTAATGTTTACATTTCTATTTATTTATGGTTAATCCTTCCAAACCATTAAAAGGCAACCCTCTAACAAATCTAGATAGCCGACCTGCTGGATGCTGGTTTGTGTCTGTGTTATCCGAGCCCCGTTTGACCTCTTGTTTGCTGTGATTGGCTGAGACTGGGGACTTGACACAAGAGCAGGTTACAGTCACTCTACACATCAGGTTAGGTTTAGTTCACTGTTACAGTGACATTAGGCCACACCGTACAAGTCATGGCCTCAGTGAAACTAGGGGAGGAAAATCTCTTCTAGTTTATTCTGTTTATTGAGTACACCTCTATACTTTGGGAAAGAATCAGAAATCTTATATAGAAATTATACCCACGTGTAACACCGTCATTCACACCGAATCCTCTGTGTTTCAAGTAAAGTAAGTACATCGGTCAGTTTCTTGTCACCATAGCAAAATACCTGGCAAAAGGAGCTGAAAGGGGGAAAGCCCCTGTCCCTCAGTGTGGGAACAGCAGGGTAGCAGGAAGTCCACGTCCATCAGAGTGGGGAAGGCATGGTGACAGGAAGTCCACGTCCATCAGGGTGGGGAGGGCGTGATGACAGGAAGTCCACGTCCATCAGAGTGGGGAGGGCGTTGTGACAGGAAGTCCTCATTCATCAGTGTAGGGAAGGCATGGTGACAGGAAGTCCATGACCATCAGGGTGGGGAAGGCACTGTGGCAGGAAGTCCTCGTTCATCAGTGTGGGGAAGGCATGGTGACAGGAAGTCCACGTCCATCAGCGTGGGGAAGGCATGGTGACAGGAAGTCCACGTCCATCAGAGTGGGGAAGGCATGGTGACAGGAAGTCCTCGTTCATCAGCGTGGGGAAGGCATGGTGACAGGAAGTCCATGTCCATTAGAGTGGGGAAGGCGTGGTGACAGGTGCATGAGACACTGTTCACATTATGTCTGCCATCAGGAAACAGACAAATGAATTCTGCTTCTCAACTCTCTGTCCTCTTTTTGTTAAGTCTAATATCCCAGCCTGTGGGATACCATGACTACACTCAGGGTGGATTTTTCCACCTCAGTTTAACCTTTCTGGAAACATCGTCATAGATGTACCCAGAGAGCACGTGTCTCAGGTGACTCTCCATCCTGTCAAGCTGACAAGGAAGAGTGGCCTTCCCAGCAAGAGTTCATAGCTTGCCTGCCTTGAATGAGAAGTTTCACCCTCAGGGTTACCTTAAAGATTTGGCGGGTGGCCCTCATGGAGCTTGTCTGAACTAACTCTGTAACTGAGATAAATTCAAGTGCTCTGTTAGCCTGTCAAATTAGTTGTGGCCTTATCATTTCCATTCAAATAATTCTTAAAGATTGATTAGTTTGCTAAGTGTTATAAAGTATCATTTGATGTCACTGGATAACTTCGGTAAAGTTATTTGTAGTAGTGTCTATATTGTTTACAGAAAAGGAAAGTCAACCTTCAGAGCAAACACTCTGACTTGTTTCTACCTGTAGTTTTGCTTCTTAGTTTTCCAGGGCTTAGGAGATGTGAGGACCCAAGCACAGCCAATCCCTGCAGCCCATTCCACCAATTCCTGGATGTAGTCAATGGTCTTGCTTCATTTGATCTCACTCTCTGTGTGAGTTGTATTCCCTATATAGGTAGTTTCAGTTGAGTTTAAAGGGACCGCAGTCATCAAACAACATAATAATCACAGTGTCCAGTTCCAAATACTGAGAAGAATGCATGGTGACTGTATGGAGACACTGACTGTGTTGAGAACCGTGCTGATCCTTTGAGAGCAATGTCCCTCTGCTATCTAGAGTCTAGGTGCTCACAAAAACTCTACTAGCCACTGATACTTCTTGATTTCATTAATAAGGAAACCGAGGCACGAGGTTACCATTTTCTGGTGATAACACAGGGAGACACTAACAACGTTAAAGTTCAAATACAGAACTTAGTTGCAAAACCTTTAACCCTTAAAGTGTACAGCCCACGCCAGGAAAATTTAAAGGCAAAAAAGGTGGCAAGGCCAAAGGAGTAAAGATCAGCCGATGTCACACGTGGACCAATGGAGGGAGACTTCCAGATAAATCCTTTAGCTTTTGTCCAACTCATAATTATCATACATGTCTGTAAGGTACCATGAGGTGCTTTGACTTGTGTCTTTTGGGGCCGTCTAAATCAAACAGAAATTTTCCTCTGTGTATTCTTGGGAGCAAATGCTCACCTTGATTAACAAGCAGCACTTTGCATTTTCACAAAATCTGCCCCCCAAATCCTCACAGTCATCATATTGGCCTTTGGGGGTACACACATTTGCTAGTTTTCTTCCTTAGTAAACCAGGTGCTATGAGCACAGCTTTAAGATGCGTTTGAGGAGTCTTTGCTCCTTCAACCTGCTTGTTATAGATATATGTGCATTTATCTAGAAAGCCATTGAAGGCACTTTATACATCAATTCTAATGAAAACGATGGCTGTTTATAGTTAAAATACTGACAGTTTTCCTTTAACCCTTTGTTTCCCTGCAGTGTCCTAGCTAGTTCAGTACTAGCTACACACCTTGTTTCTCTGCATTTAAGCAAAAATTTGAGTGCAGAGCCAAGGCTCCTGCTGAAACCTGCTAGGGTCAATTTTCAGTCCAAGTGGCTTTTCTCATAACAGCCTGCTGCTGTAAGAGAACCAGGGAAATACTCTGATGCGCGAAGTGCGAGACTTGGACCCTTCCCTTCTAGAATCCAGAAGACAGAAAGGTGATAAGAAAATCATCTTTGAACTTCTGCAGTAAACTATCTCTTAAGATGTCTTTTAGGAGAGAGTAGAGTTTATTACCAATAAATATATATAACTTTTTTTCTCAAATAAAAATAAAAGAAGGGCCTGCAAGATGGGCCAGTAGGTAAAGGTAAAGATGCATGCTACCAAGTCTGACAGGTTGAGTTTGACTCCCAGAACCCCTAGTAGAGAGAGGAAGCCAGCTCCCACGGGTTGCTCTCAGACCTGTGTGAGTGCACAATGGTATGCATGCACCCTCCAATAATAATAATAATAACTTAAAGCATAGACACTTAAACAACCTCTATCACATAACAATGAGGTGGAGAAGGCCCACTGGTGTCTTTGAAGTATCTGGAGCATTCCCTTTGTTCCAGGATCTGCCTGTGACCTTACTTTTACCTACACTGTTTTTGCCTTTCTACGTAATGCAATACAGAAACCCAATTGGGAAATGCAGATGCAAAGCTGAACTTGGAGGGAGTGTCCTGCTCAAAATAAAATACTGAAGAATCCATCACTGGCTTGACCATTAAAACAAAATCAGCTTGGAGCCATCAGGACCCTGCCTCAGGTTCCTGGCATCTAAAGCACAGGTAAAGAGAGCAGTGTCCACCAGAGGAACTATGTTTGTAAACAGCATTCCTTCTCATGGGAGATGCTCTTGCGTGACTTCTCTGCTTTTGATGTGCACTAGGTTCAGAAGCAAGGCTGAGTGAGAGCAGTGCTGGGCACAGACTGGAAACAGCCCTGAGAGTATTTGACAACAGTGGTCTGGATAGACAGGATGAAGTTTCCTTCCGCTTCATGCCCTCAGCTGTCTGTCCTAGGTACAGGCTCAGAAGCTTGGCTGG
>LOEQ01000470.1:273506-285520 GCA_001685075.1 Bramus lutescens | reverse complement strand
TTGATTGGAATTTTTTTCCCCAACCCTTTACTCTGAGGTGATGTCTGTCTTTGAAGTTGTAGTGTGCAGCAGAAGGATGGATTCTGTTTTCGTATCCAGTCTGTTAGCCTGTGTCTTTTTATAGGTGAGTGGAGTCCATTTATATTAAGGGATATTAATGATCAGTGATTACTACCTCCTCTTAATTTAGTTTCATTGGTGGTGGTGTTAATTTATGTGTTTTTCCCTTGTTTGGGATTTGCTGCTGTGAGATTATCAGTTGTCTGTGTTTTTGTTGATGTAGTCAACTTCCTTGGGTTGGAGTTTTCCTTCTAGTACTTTGTGTAGGGCTGGTTTGGGGCTAGGTATTGGTTCCATCTGGTTCTGTCATGGATATCTTGTTTTATCCTTATATGGTGATTGAAATTTTTGCTGGGTATAGTAGTCTGGGCTGGCATCCGTGGTCTCTTAATGTCCACATAATGCTTGACTATGACCTTCTGCCTTTCATTGTCTCCAGTGAGAAGTCAGGTGTAATCCTGACAGGTCTGCCTTTATATGTTACTTTGCCTTTTTCCTTTGTAGCTCTTAATATTCCTTCTTTACTCTGTATGTTTAATGTTTTGATTATTATGTGGCAAGGGGACTTTGGTGTCTTCATAGGCATATCTTTATGTTGGGAAATTTTTCTTCTATGATTTTGTTAAGTGTATTTTTGGTGCTTTTGAGTTGAACTTCTCTTTTTCTTCTATACCTATTCTTGTTCTTAGGTTTGGTCTTTTCATGGTGTCCCATAGTTTCTGGATATTTTGTGTTAAGCTTTTGTTAGATTTAATGTTTTCTTTGAGTGATGAGTCTATTTCCTCTATTGTATCTTCAGTGCTTGGGATTCTCTCTTCCATCTCTTGTATTCTGCTGTTCATGCTTGTGTTTGTGGTTCCTGATCATTTTCTCATGATTTCTGTTTTTATAATTCCCTCAGCTTGTGTTTTCTTTATTGTCTCTATTTCAGTTTTCAAGTCTTGAATAGTTTCTTTCCTATATAATTGCCTTTCTTGGTTTTCTTTAAGGGATTTGCTAATGTCTTCCAATTTTTTGTTTGTCTTTTCCTCTATTTCTTTGAGGGAATTTCTCATTTCCTCTGTAAGAGTCTCAAACATTCTACTAAAGTTATTTTTTAGGTCATTTTCTTCTGCTTCATTTATATTTGGTTGTTCAAGACTTGCTGTTGTAGGGTCTCTAGATTTTACTGGTGTNTCATGATTTCTGTTTTTATAATTCCCTCAGCTTGTGTTTTCTTTATTGTCTCTATTTCAGTTTTCAAGTCTTGAATAGTTTCTTTCCTATATAATTGCCTTTCTTGGTTTTCTTTAAGGGATTTGCTAATGTCTTCCAATTTTTTGTTTGTCTTTTCCTCTATTTCTTTGAGGGAATTTCTCATTTCCTCTGTAAGAGTCTCAAACATTCTACTAAAGTTATTTTTTAGGTCATTTTCTTCTGCTTCATTTATATTTGGTTGTTCAAGACTTGCTGTTGTAGGGTCTCTAGATTTTACTGGTGTCGTGTTGCTCTTTGTGGTGTTGCATGTGTTCTTACCTTGTCTACTCATCTTTTCCTCTAATTGGTATGTATGATTGGGGCTGTCTGTGACTCTGGTGATTGATCTTCTAGGTGCCTGTGGATCCAAGGCTCAGATAGTTGTTCCTCGTGATACCTTCAGTATCACAGTTTTAGTTACCCCTTTGGTCACTCCATGTTCCTGGAGATGGCTCAGTGCTTCCAGGTTTGCTCCGCTCAGTGGAGTTTGCTGTCTCACGCCTGCTCTTGTCTAGGTTGCTGGCTCAGACCTGTTTCTGTAAATGTCCCTGGTCTGGATCTGCCCCTGTGGAAGTCCCTGGCTTGGGATTGGTCCTGCAAAGATCTCTAGTTCTGATCTTCTCCCTCAGAGGTCCCAGACTAGTGTGTACCTGGACCCACAGAGGACCTGATTCAGGCCTACTCTCTCAGATGTCCCAGACTGATGCCCAGATCTGCAGAGGTCCTGGCTCAGGCCTACTTCCTCAGAGGTCCCAGACTCATACCCAGATGTGCAGGGATCCTGGCTCAGTTTTACTCCCTTGAAGGTCCCAGATTCATGCCTGGACCCCCAGCAGTCTGTGGCTCTGGCCCACACGCTCAGCACTTGCTTCCCTATACCTGCTCCTGTGGACTTTGCTGTCTCAGGTCTTCCCCAGCCTAGGTTGCTGGCTCAGTCCTGCTTCCACAAATGACCCTGGTCTGCGCTCCTGCTCCTATGGAGCTCACCGTCCCCATTTTTCTCTTTTTAAAACTCAGTCATTTATCACTTTAAATAGTATAGCTTTTGCCATATTCTACAAATTTTGGTACATTGTATTCTGATTCATCTCATTGTTTTCTAATTTCCTTGCCATTTTCTTTTGTCTTGTCTGTTTATAAACATGTTAACATACCAGACATTTGCAGAATTTTCCATTTTCTTTCTTCCATGATCTCTAATTTTATTCCACTATGTTTGGAAGATATTTTGCACAGTTTCAGGCATTTCAGACTTGTTGTCACCCCGTTTATGGCTGTCTCATACGTACTGGAGCCTGTTGATCCCAGTATTGTCAAGCACCTTCCACTCTCTTTAGAGTAGAGTCCAGATTCCTCACAGAAGTTAGTAAACTCCCACATGAGCTAGCTCTACCCAGCTGCCTTGGCATATTTCCTTCAACCCCTGGTCTCATTCTTGTTCAGGAAGTATTCTTGACTGATTTATTCAGATAAGCTTAGTTACTATCATTTCAGTAATGGATGTTTTGAGAACATTTGAAACAATCAGAGTGTATGTTTGTGGAAAGTTTTAAAATGTATTGAAAAAGCTTGTGTTTAAGTGCTCACGGCAGCATTACCTATAGTAGTTAGCTACAAGGGTTAACACAAAGATCATCAGATGAATGAACCTATTGTAGTTTATCAGGTCAGTGAAATACGAGTCAGCCATTAAGAAGGAGTGGATTCTGACGCATCTAACCCTGTAGATGAACCTTGGAAATATTGTTAAGTAAAAAAAAAAAGCCAGACACAATGGCCACATACTATGGTGTAATTCCATTTAAGCAGAAATACATGGAATAGTTGATTTCATAGCAACGGAAAGCAGCTTAATGCTTGCCAAGGTCTGGGTGAGGAAGTGCTTGCTTAGGGGATGGGAATTTGGGGGTATGTTGGTGATGAACATGTTCTGGAATTTGCCATGATCGCCACATAACATGGTGAATTTACTCAGTGTCTTTGCCACAGAACCTTGTGTGTCTGTTGTTACTGTGAGAAAATGAGGGCCAGTGAGCTGGCTCAGTAGAAAAAGGTGCTTGCTGCCAAGCCTGGACCAGAGCTCTGAGTTTCCTCCCCAGGACCCACAAGGTAGAAGAGGACTGACCCCCCAAGTTGTCCTCTTGCCTCCATGTGCATGACATGGCATTCATGCTCAGACACAGCACACACAGAGGCAATGAGGAAAAGGTAAAAAAAATTAAATCAAAGAAAACAAATGTTTACACAGTTTCAGTTAAAATAGAATTGTATCACTTCCCTCCTTCCCGTTCCTCCCTCCAGAAAAATCAATTTCTAAAATATAAATATGGCTTTAGATAGAAAAACAAACACAAAAATCTTATTCTGAAATAATGTTTCTATCAGTTACTATAAAAATAAGGATCAAAGTCTAGAATGAAGAAAATGTGAATGACTATGGCTTATGTTCATCCATCATCAGAATGCTTGGTATGAAGTTGATAAAAAAAAAAAAGCCCAGCTATTTTGTTCACTGGCAAACTGTAGCACATCTGGACTTCATATGCTGAATGTTATCATGAATTTTCCTCCCCCAGCTTAGATGAACAAGATAAAGCCTTTGCTCTGGGGCTGTGCTCTTCTCCCACTAAAACAGCAAGGGTCCTTTGTTAGCATGTTTTCTTATCACTAAAGAGCGTGGCTAGAAATAATCATCATCAGGTTCTAATTGTGCTAAACCTCTGTTCAACTTGGAGTTTGGTTGCTGATGGTGCTGGAAAGTCACAAAAGCAGTGGAATGAACTGTAGCTTATTCGAAGCCTATCTAAAAGTAAACAGCTAAAATAGTCTATTGAGAAACGTTGTAAGATGTCTGAATTGCACTTACATTCCAGAGTTATGAATAGAATTGCACATGCCAAAACGTGGTCATCAGCAAGAAAGAGTACTGACACTTCCTACCATGCCACAGTTTGCAGAGAGATCATCTCACACAGCACCAACCCAGATTTGTACCTTCATGTCCTAACACTCTTAGAAATGTATAAGGCACTGGGGAGCTCCTGAAAATAATAGCCCAGACCCAAAGCATCTCTAGTTCAACCATCACTGTTCTTTCCCACTGTGGTAGCAATACTGATCGAATTATGTAATGTGCACTTTGAAAGTCGCAGTTTAGAAATAATACTAGAGGCTATGTGTTGTTTCTCATTTTAGCAAAATTCAGTAGCCTCTTTATTCTTAGGGATAAAGTGAGTTGAACTTGAGAAGCCATATTTGTGCTTGATATTAGGTCAAACCACGATGTATATATTAGCTGGTTAGAATTTATCTGCCTGTACAGAACTTGAGCCAATGATCCCTTACACTGCAGTTTGCATATATGTTTTGTTCTAAGTGGCTGCAAAGAATTTAATGTAATGTAAAAACACTTGCACGGGCTGGGCATGGAGGGATGGATTGCCATTTAAAATGCTGTCTACAAAAGCAGCAAACTTGAGGCTCAGAGTTTAGATCACCAGAACCATGGAGACACTGGGTGGATGTGGCTGCACACCTGCAGTCTCATGCTGGAAAGGGGGAGACAAGGGATCCCTGGAACAAGCCGGCTAGCTAGACTAGCCGTATGAATGAGCTCTGAGAGTCCTTGCCTCAGTGAACAAGGTGGAGAGCAATCCAGGAATACTTCTTCAGTGCTCACACATATGCACATGCATGCACATGTGTGTGCGCACACAGGTATATGCACATAAAAATGTTCACACACACACACATATATACATGCATGCACCTACACCATGTTCACATGGAAAAGGAAGAAAAAGGCTTAAGCTTAAGAATCTGGAAAACCTAGGTCCAAATATCTACCCAACTTACTGATTATTTACATGGAAAAACGTTTGTGAATACATGTGGCTTCCTTAAGTGTGAAACCCTTACTATAGAGCATTATGCTAGCACTTAGAAAGAGAGAGGTCGGGAGCTGAACAGGTGCTGCTAGCTGTAAGGGTCTTGATGGGAACTTGGGAAATGCTTTGCAGAAGATGATCATGGGCTCTCATTGGCAGCTCTCTAGACGATCTTGCCATTTCTTCCCTCCCCCTGACCTGGTGTGATAGGGTCGGGATAAGGAGATGTTAATAATGCCTCGTTTGAATAAAACGGTGTGAATGCTTATTGGTTCCCTAAATAATGATCTTGGCACCAGATTTGCTTTGGTTGGATGGAAGACATGACTTCTGGGCATTTCTTGAAGATCAGCTGTCAATTTCTGTGAGTTAGTAGTTAGGACAGAATTTGGCATCCCCTCCCCATGACCTCATGAGTTGTCATTACAAGGGATATTGAGCTTTTGCTGGGTATTCATTCTGAGGATAAGGTCATGATCTTCAGGGTTTGCATACTGATCAAACCCACAGTCCTTGCTCTGTCTCCCTGCTCACGGTAAGTCTGTAACGGCAGCAATGAAGCTGTTCTTTGTAAATACAACAAGGCTATAACCGAAGCTGCTCTTTGCTGGAGCTGTTTCCATCTGCACTGCCACCACACAGGAGGTTCTCAGTAAATAATCTCATCTCGTTGACCTACAAGGCCTCCTAGAGCCAATGCTTTGGAGTACTCAGCAAATACTCAGCTGGCGTGTCTTCAGCAAATACTCCTTTGCTCCACTGTTAATCAAGAAGCAAGGATGTGCCAGAATCCCTTGGAGGCAATACCAATAAATAGTAAACAAGCTTAACAAGAGCCATTGCCTTGTGTAAGGGATGTAACTAGCTGGGGAGGAGGCCAACCTGCTGTACTGAAAAGACCCAAAACTATGTCTGCCAAAGTAAAACAGAAGTTTTGCACCAGCCCAGCCAGTTGGGCCAGAGAGCATTTCTGCTGGGTGAGTTCAGAGGACAGCTTCCCACCCTGGTGCTGGGCCAGCCTTACTGGTATGCCTCACCCATTGGGTGGCCTGCTTTCCCTACTTCCAGTTCACAGATCACAGTGGAGGGAGATCTGGAGGGTGATGTGTCCACGAACTGAGATAATCCACATATCATACCACATATCAACCACCTCCCCAGTAATTTGACCCTAGACATTGTCATACCTAGCTGTAGAGGAGGCTGGAAGCGTGGCCTCTTTCCAAGCCAGCCTAAACTGCAGTCGGTAGAATAACAATGAACAGAAGTGAAGTGTATGGACTGTGGGGTGACAGTAGTGTCACAGTGGAAAAGAAAGCGGGGGTGGGGGAGTGAAACCCTGGAGATGGCTAGAGCAGCTTTAGTTCAGTGAACGGCATCACCCAGCAAATGACAGCAGAGGGAATGATCTGCATGGCCGTGTGGGAAAAGCAAACGGAGGCCATGGCAGATAGGGAAGATTTGGGAGACATAATAGTCACTTTGCTCATTGCTCTGGCCCAATGCCTCACAAAATGCAACTTAAGGGATGCAGTGTTTATGTGGTTCATGGCAGGGGGTGCAGTCAATCGTGGTACAGAAGGCATGGCAGTGGGACCAGCTCCTGACAGTGGTGGCGTGAGGCTGCTTGGTCACATCTCAGTGAACCAGGAAGAGAAAGGGATGCTGATGCTCAAATGGCTTTCTCCTTTACCCCTTTTAGACCCCAGCACATGGGATGGTATTGCCCACAATCAGGGTGGGTCTTCCTTAGTCTTCTCACAGGCAAATCCATGGTTGCACCTCACTGATGCTCTAGGTGTTTCTTAATTCAGAAACAAGATGACAGTTCAAATTAGCCATCACATGAGAAATAGATTTTCTTCTGGGAGCCTGTCTGGGCCTGTTGGGCTCTGATGTACTTCATACCCATGGAGACAACTAGCAACATGGCTCATGTGAATTTGGGGTGTGGGCCATATGAACCTGGGGCTCAGAAAAAGCAGGCCAGAAGTCAGAGAGCCACAGGGTTTAGTGAACTTCTTCATCTAGGTCTATAGTGTAAAGGCCAAGTTCCTCTCCATGGGAAACAAACAGGCCACAAGGTGACCGCAGTATTCCCCTACAGTCCAAATGCCCAGTATCTGATAGGGTCCACATTCCTTGGAGGAATGCCAAGCCCCTCAACTTCAGAGGGGTTCAGAGTCTGCAGAATAAACCCCTCTTTGACCTACCATGGAGGAAACATACTCAGGAAGGAGAAAGGTTTGTTAATGCCAGAATGCAAAATGGAGGAATTCCCTGAATTTTTGACCCCAGTTCTGTCCTTTCCAGCCAGCCCTGTCTGAGAAAGACCCTTTATTTGGAAGATTTTCCTGGTTGAAGGAAGGAACTTTTGTTTTTAAAGATCAAGTATAAGGCAGCAGGAGAGATAGAGGCAGGGTGGTGTCGAGAAAGGAGACTCAGGAGGGTAGGGAGGCCCAGGCTGGGCCCAGACATGAGCTTGGTTCTTCCAGCAGCTGGCTCTGCCTGTCTGTGGCCACTCCTCCTGCTCCTCCTCCTCACTGAGCCCTTTCCAGGCTCAGCCATCTCTACCAAACACCTGCTCTTCCTTCCTCAGTAATATCCGCATTGTTTGGTGTCCCATGACTGACTGCCACACCCATTCCCCATTCTTAGAGACTGCTTTGCAGATTCCAAGGTCCTATTGTCCCCCATCCTCCCCCAACCATGTGTCACCCCAATGAGGCTGATTGGGCTGAACTGCTTGTGTGAAACCAGTTCCTGTGAGGAGTGGGCTGATTTGCCCATCTTGGGATGGCTCTTTCTCTTAACAGAAGAGAGCTGGCCCTTGCATAAATAAAACAGACTGCATTTCATCCAAGTCTGCCTATTAATTTGTCTAATTTCTCACAGGTATTTAATGTGTTTGGTGTTCTTAGGGTGGGGCATGCTGCTGGGGGACATAGCATGTCTTTGACAGCCACGGATGGTCCCGTCTGGCAGCGGGGCAGTACTTTGGCTGCTTAGATTGGTCGTTTGAGGAGTCCTCAGCCATATCCCAGCCACAGCTTAAGAGAGAAATCTTTCTATGTAGCTACTGAAACCTCTTCCACTCCATTTTTTTTCCTCTTGGACTTTGAAGTAAAAAAAAAATTGTAAGAAAATGGGCTTTTTAAAGCAAGAATTTGTGTGCAGGAGTTTGGGGACTGTTCTGAGGACCAGCTGATACTGAGTGTCGNCTGAGTGTCGGGTTCCATGGCTTCTGTAGCCTCTAGACTGTGTCGGTACTGCTGTGGAAAATGAAGGAAGCCGACAGCCATACCATTCCCACAGAAGGGGTGGCTTGCTGTGAGCATCACCTTAGATAATCCATACAGACCAACATAGAGAGCTCTCTGAATGGTTTCTGAAACATACCGTGTGTTGAAGACTGTGTGTCCCCAGTGTCATGGGGCGGTGGGTGGCATATAGGGCATTTGGGGATACAAGGTGCAGGTGGAACATGAAAGAGGGTGGGGTACTTGAATACCTTCAGACCTCTCAAGTTGGTTTTCTCCACTTTTATTTCTATCACGTCAAAACAATTGCTGAGGATATATCCACCTCATATATGGATATATAACCAGCGTCAGTGTGTTATGTCCAGCCCGCAACCCATAGGCTTGGCATAGCCAAGAATAACTATGAATGGGGTCCCCCCCAAAAAAAACCTCATAAACTTCCTTAGTGACTGGATTACACAGTTCTGAAATGGGACCTTAGTGGGTGACAATACTATGTCTTGATGAGATAAGGTTGGACGTGCCTCGAAGCCTTCTGAGTCCATGCTTGCACAGGGTGTGCTGACCTGTCCCTTCCTGTCACTTTCAGGTACCAGCAAGGTGAACCTTGTGAAGATCTCATCCACAGCCTCCAGCCCTCGGGACACAGCCCTGGCTGCTGTCATCTGCAGCGCTCTGGCCACTGTGCTGCTAGCCCTGCTCATCCTGTGTGTCATCTACTGCAAGAAGCAGTTCATGGAGAAGAAACCCAGCTGTAAGTCCGCCCCATCTTCCCCATCTTACTGCGAACTGGGTTTGTGAGCATTGTCACATAAGAGTTCACAAGAGACCTGGGTAAGACAAGTGTCCCCAGCTATTTAGGATTTGGCACAGGAAAACAGGTCTCTGCAGGATTTCGGGGCCTCATACAGATGCTGACAAGGCTGTGATGTACCCAGGCTACAAGGCAAAGATAAAAATTATCTATACCCCACATTCTTAACAAGTTATTTTAAACTATGTGTGCCTCTGTACAAGAAGAAATAGGAAGCCCTCAACTTACAATCATTCAGCTTAACAAGGTTTTATGTTATGGAGGTCTGATAGGGTATCTGTTAAGCCATCTGCTCCTCACTTTCAGCCCATATGCAGTAAATTACATGGGCACTGTTATGAAACAGGCTGGGCTGTAGCTTGGCAATAGAGCGCTTGCCTAACATGTGCAAGGCCCCAGGGTTTAATCCCCAGCACACACAGAAATGTGGAGATCAGAGGCTGGAGAGATGGCTCCGTGGGTAAGAGCACTGGCTGCCCTTGTTAAAGAAGGTTCCATTCCCAGCATCCACAAGGCAGCTTGCAGGAGTCTGGAAGTCCAGTTCCAGGGCATCTGATGTCCTCTCCTCACCTCCATGGGCACCAGGCATGCATGTGGTGCACAGACAGACTTGCAAGCAAAGCACCCTTACACACAATAAAATAAAAATAGTTTTAAGTGTGTATGTGCATGTTTGTCTGGATGGATAATGGCATAGGCTTTGCATTGATTGATTTTGCCCACTGTAGGTTAGTAGAAGTTTATGATTAAGTTATTCTAGACCAAGCACTAATGTTTGGAAGATTGTCATGCAGAGTGTCTTTACTGTGAGTGTCTTGGGGTAAGCATAAGTATATAGAAGTTTGTTTTGACTAACAAAAAAATATGAAATGCCAGGCTTCTTATGGAGAAGTGTTAACTATGGTGTCTCTTTCCCCTAGGGTCTCTGCGGTCACAGGACATTCAGTACAATGGCTCTGAGCTATCATGTTTTGACCAGCCTCGGCTCCGCCACTGTGCCCACAGAGCATGCTGTCAATGTCACCGGGACTCAGCCCAGACATACGGTGAGTTGGGCCACGAAGGGCCGAGAGGAGCCAGGAGTGCAGAATGGGACTGCAAACAGGGCATTGCCAAGTCCAGCTCTTACACTTGAGTACAGGTGGTAGTGGGTCACGGGTTGATTTTCCAGTCATAGCTGATCCATGTCAGTAACTCTCTTCTGCCCCACATTGGTCTGGGTGCTACAAGTCTCTCTAGTATTAAGAAAACAGGAATCTCCACAGAACCCGGGACTGTGTTAGCAGCTGTCTAGGCAACTCGGCCTTTTCTCATCTGGAGTCGGTTTCACCTACAGTCACTTCTGCCTGCTGTGTAGAGGTGGGGCTGACATCTTTGTGCCTCAGTCAGGGCTACTGTTGCTGGGATGAAACACCATGACCAAAAGCAACTTAGGAAGAAAGGGTTTATTTTGGGGCATGTTCAGGGCCACAATCCATCAAAGAAAGCCAAGACAGAAACTCAAATAGGGCAGGATCCTGGAGGCAGGAGCTGATTGCAGAGGCCATGGAGAGGGACTTGCTCCTCACAGCTTGCTCATCCTACTTTCTTATAGAACCCAGGGCCACAGCCCAGGGAGGGCACTACTCATAATAGCCTGGACCCTCCCCCACCCATCACTAATTAAGAAAATGCCCTACAGGCTTGCCTACAGCCCCATCTCACAGAGCCATTTTCTCAAGACTCCCTCCTCTCAGAAGACTCTAGCTTGTGTCAAGTTGTCATCAAACTAACCAGCACACCTTGATTACCTGGTTAGTTCAAACCGATCACTAATGTGACTGGTTTCAATGACTTTGTGAGAAAGATGGGTGAGGGATGTCCACACCAGGCTCTGGCCTTGCCTTCCTCTTGGTCTGCTTCTGGAAATAGTCTTTAGGAAGAGTTGACCCAGGTGGAAGTGTGCCTCTGACCCAGCCAGGTGAAGGTGACATGGCTTTCTCTGCCCCCTGCTCATCGGCATCAGCCTGAGGTTTCTACTTCACACCCAGACCCAGGCCTCAGCCGGTGACCTCCTGCACATAAATCCACATGGCTTACAGCACTTCTGGCTTCAGTCTGACCCAGGAGCCCTCTCAAGTGTCCTCAGTTTCTGGTTTGTCTGGGGATATTACCTATGACAGTAACAAGTCATCTCTTGGACACTATTATCTGCTTTGAGGTACTCATACTCCAGGATGGTCGTCGGACTGGCCTCTTGCAATCGCCGAGCATCTCTCTGTAATGCTGCAGAATGGACTGTCTCGGTCCTATATGTCACCCTTATCCCTCCTCCCACCTTCCTGACGGGTCTCACTGTGCTGCCCAGGCTAGCCTAAATCCTCTGACCTGCTTCAGCAGTGACGTCCATGTGCAGTAGTGCCTCTGTATCTAAGGTCTGCCTCCCTCCTTCTGCTAAGTAGTCACCCGCATGGGATCTGCCACCTTTCCAAGGGAACCCAGGCTTAGCTGGTGTGAACAGGAAGATTCAGGAGGAAAGCCCTGGGCCTCATGCTTTTCTGCCTTTCCCAGGGCCAGTTCACCTGATTCCGTCCTTGTGCTGTGAGGAGGCCCGCAGCTCTGCCCGTGCAGCCCTTGGCTGTGGGCTGCATTCTACCGCCACCCTTCAGGAGAGGTAACTGCTGCTCTAGTCAACGGTGTCATGCTCCTGTTTGCATATGTGTATGATGTAGGAGGGTCATCTATGTGTTACTTTCATTGGTTAATAAAGAAACT
>LOEQ01000470.1:243507-263805 GCA_001685075.1 Bramus lutescens | reverse complement strand
CTGTGTGATTTTCTTTGGGGCTTGCTGGCTGTGAGGTACCGGGCGGGACAGAAACCCCAACAAGCAGGCCCGTTCATGTTACATGAGGGAATTCAAAGTCGAGGTTTAGGTCAAAGAGCCATTGTAAGAGCACACAGATTCAATGTGGGGGTATAGACTCTTTATAAGGGTGCGGGGGATCATTGTGAACATCACAAACAGTCATTGTTGTGAGGGCACCCAAAGTCATTGTGACTAGCACAATGATTCATTGCTCATTTCACACAGTCATTGTAAAGGTACGCGTTTTTTGTGAGGATTACAAAGAGTCATTTTGAGCATCAGACTGGTTTTTGTAAATGGCCTAGAGTTAGTGTGAGGGCACACATAAGCATTACAAGGTAAAGTAATTGTGAGTGTACATAAAATCATTACAAGCATTACAGTAAGTCGTTAACATCACACAGAGTCATTATGAGGGACTGAAGTCATTGAAAAGTCACTGTGAAGGCCTCATAGTCAGTCAGTTTAAGGCACAGAGAATCATTTCTTAGGCACACAGAGGCATAAGGCCACAGAAGTGATTGTGTTGTCACAAGATGTCATTATAAAGGTCACATAAAGTCATTGTGTCACAGTCATTGTAAATGTCATACAGACTCATTTTGAGGATATACAAAGTCACTGTAAAGGTCACATTCATTGTGAGCATACACAGACTTACTATGATGGTCACACAGAATCGTAAAAACATGGTCATATGAGGGTACACAAGTCATTGTGAGGACATTAAAAGTCATTGTAAATGGCATGCAACATCATTGTTAGGTTCACAAAGAGTCATAAAAGTGGACTCACAAAGTCATTTTGACTACACACAGGCATTTTGATGGCCACAAAGAGAAACTGAAGATCTCATAGTCATTTTGAGGGCAGCAGTTATTTGTGGAGGTATATAAAGAAAATCAGTGTGGAGATCAGATAGTCAGTAGAAAGTTCAAAGAGGGTCACTGTGAAGGTGACTAGTCCCTGTGAATATCAGAGTCATTGTGAAGGTTGTAAACCATCATTGTAAAAGGTCACATAGAGTCTTAGGAGGGCACAGGGAGTCATTGTGAGAGCACACAAAAACACTGTGAAGGTTCTACATAGTCTTTTAGGTCATGTAAAGTCTTTGTGAACATCCAAAAGTCATTTTGAAGACATCACACCAATGCAACAGCACAAAAAGTCGTTGTGGGGGTGACAAAGAACCATTGTTGATATCACACAGTATTTTCAAGGTCATTGAGAACACAAAGAAACATTGTTAGGGCACAAAAGTCATTTTGAAAGTTATTCATACTCATTGTGAAGATTAAAGAATTATAATAAGAGCACACAGCATCACTGAGGGTTCAGAAGTCATTGTGAGAGTATACACTGTCATTATGGAAGTCACAAGGTCATCTTGAGGGCACACAAAATCATTTTGTGAGAACAGAAGTTTTTGTCGGAGAGTATAAAGTTATTGTGAAGGTCACAATCATTTTGAGGTCACACAGAGACATTGTGAAGGCATAGAAATATTATGAGGTAACAAAGTCACTGGAAGCACAAAAAGTTATTGAGAAGGTCACATGGCCATTCTGAAAGCACACAAAGTCATTGTGAGAACATAAAAAGCTATTGTGACCACGCAGAAGTCATTATGAGAGTTTATAAGGTCATTTTAAAGATCATACTTCATTGTGAAGGTACTCAAAGTCATTGAGAGGGCACAAAATTCACTGTGATGGCACATATTGTCTTTGTGATAGTCACACACAGTCATTGTTCAGTCATAATGGCACACTAGTTGTTTTGAGGGTACACAGATTCATTGTTAAGGTTACACAGAGTCATTGTGAAGAAGGCACATGCAGTCATTTGGGGCCACACACAAATGTAAGGGCACACAGATCATTTTGATGCCTCCAAAATCATTGTGAAAGGCATACAAAGTCATTGTGAAGACACAAATAGTTATGCAGGTCACAGCAAGCCATTGGGAAGGTTGAACAGAGACATTTTGAGGGCTTTCAAAGTCATTGTGAGTGTCACAGAGCATCTTTGTTAGGGTCACAGAGAGTCATGTGATGATTATACGGCATTATTGTGAATATCAGACAAAATCATTGTTAGGGCACTCAAACTCGTGATGGTACACAAAGTCATTGTGAGGTCACACATAGTCATTATAAGGGCTCATATTTCATTGTGAGGGTACACAGAGTCATTGTGAGGGCATACAAATTCATTGTGATCTCATATAGATTCATTATGAGGGCACAGAAACATGGAGGTCACTCGGAGTCATTGTGAATGAGGACTCACAATGTCTTCGTGAAGGTTACAGTGATTTACTGTGGGGAACACAATGTCACTTTGAGGGTCATACAGAGTCATCGTGAAGACCCCATAGTCATTTTGAAGGTCACACAGCATCATTATGAAGCCACATATACTCATCATGATGTCACATAAAGTCATTGTGAAGTCACATAAAATCATTCTGAGCATCACAATGCATCATTGTGAGTGTCACAGAGTCATTGTGGTCACACAGAACCAATGTGAATGTTACAAAGGCTTAGTAGTAGGACACACTAGTAGTCATTGTGAGACTCACAGAGTCACTATGTAGGTCACACTATCTCTGTAAGAGTACACAAAGCCACTGTGTGAGCACACAGTCATTGTGATGGCATATTGTGAAGGCACAAGATGTCATTTTTGAAGATCACACCAAATCATTGTGATGATCACAAAAAGTCATTGTGAAGGCACACTAAATCATTGTGAAGGGACACAAAGCCATTGTTGAGGTCACACTAGGGTTTTGTGGAGACTCAAAGAGTCATTATGGAGACACACAAGTTATGATGAGGGTACAGGTTCCTTATGAGGCTCCTAAAATATCACTGTTCACACTAAGTCATATGAAGGCACACAGTAATCATGAGGACACACACAAGTCATTGCAAAAGGGCAATTGTGAAGGTCAGGTAGAGTCATTGGGAAGGTAAATCATCATCACGAAAGCTCAGAGAATAGTTATGAGAGCACACAAGTTATTCTGAAAGCATACAGAATCATTATGAGGACAGACAGAGTCATTGTAGTACACAAAGCTATTGCAAAGGGCACAACAAGGGTGGTAAGGGCACAGAGAGTAAATGAGAGGGCACACAAGACACTGTGAAGGTGACAAATTTATTGTGAGGATACACTATAATCACAGCAAAGGTCACACACAGTAACTGTTAGGGTACACAAGTCATTGTGAGGATCACAAAGCATCATTAGGAAAGTCACACAGTATTTTGAAGGAACATGAAACACTTGTGAGAGCTTACAACATTATTGTATAAAACATAAAAATAATGGAAGCCACTGCCAGTTGTTAAAGTCATTTGGGGGATTACAAATTAATTGTGATGGTCACACAGAGTCATTGTGAAGGCAACATAATCATTGGAATGGTTACAAAGAGTCAAAGGGAAAGTCAAAGTCATTATGGAGGCACATGTGAGAATCATACTCAGTCATTGTGAAGGTCACGCAGAGTCATTATAAAGACAACCAGTTGTACTGAGGGCACTCGATGTCATTGTGAGGGCAGACCAAGTTATCAAGAGTGCATACATTCGTTGTGGAGGACACACAGTCATTCTGAAGGTCACATGTAGTATGAGGACATACAGAGTCACTGTGAGGCCCTTCAAATCATGATGAAGGGAACACAGAGTCATTTTGAGTGTGCATAAGCTATACTGAGGGCACACAGTCGTTGTGAAAGGAATCTAGAATCATTGTGAAGGTTGTACAAAGTCACCATGAAAGCACGCTACTCATTTTGAGTGTTTACAAGCCATAGTAAAAGGCACAATGGGTCATTGTGAATGTCACACAGTTGTTTTGATGGCACATCATCATTGCAAAGGCACAAAAATTATGAAGCAGCACAGAGTCCTTGTTGGGGAACACAAAGTCAACGTGACTCTCACACTGAGAGGTGTGAGCACGCAGAGTCCTTGTGAGAGTGTGCAAAATCATTGTAGAGGCACACAGAGTTGTTGTGAAAGTTGACAAAAGTAATTGTGAAAGTCACACATAGTAATTACAACAGCATACAAGTCATTTGAAGGTCAAAAAGTCATTTTAAAGGACAAACAATCATTTTGAAGGAATATAATGTCCTTGTGAAAGCACATAAAGTCTCTGTGAGGATCACACAGCACATAAAGGTCACATAGTCATAATAAAAATCACAGAATCATTATGAGGGCATACAAGACTTTATGAAGGTTACATATCACTGTAAGAGTAAACAAAGTCATTATGAAGGTTGTATAGAGTTATTTTGAGGACAAACACAATCATTATGAGGACACAAAAATCACTGTGAAGGGCATGCAGAATAATTGTGAAAATCAGACAAAATCAGTTTGTGGGTACACAGTGCAAAACCTAGGTGAGGGCCACAAAGTCATTGTGAGGATAAGAAAGAATCACTGTGAATGATACATAGTCATTGTAACTATCACAAATTGTCATTGTGTAGTCACACAGTCATTGTGAAAGAACACAAAGCATTGTGAGGACACACAAAGTCACTGTGACTATCACAGAGTTGTTGTGAAAGTCATAGTGAGTCATTTTGAGAGTACATTCATCATTGTAAGTCACACAGTCATTGGGAAGATCATATAGAGTCACACTGTGAAGGTATACAATCTCATTATGAGAGCATACAAAGTCATTATGAGGACATGAAATATAATTATGAGGGTCACAAAGAGTATTTGTGAGGGTCACACAGTCACTGTGAAGGGCACATAAGTCTCACAGGTAACAAAACATTAAGGTGAAGGTCGCAGTATGTCACTGTGAGGACACAGAAGTCATTATGACGGTATACAAAATCATTGGGAGGGCATACAATTTCATGATGAAGGTAACTCAGACTCAGTGTGCAGATCACACAGTGTCATTGTGAAAGTCACTCAGAATCATTTTGAAGGCATCGGTGATCATTGCGAAGTTCACATTGGGTCATTGTGAGAACACATACAGTCAGAATGAGTATAAAATAAGCTATTGTGAAGCTCACAGGGTAATCATGCTCATTGTTAGATCATAGAATGTTGAGAACATAGCTCAAAGATCCTTGTACCCACAGATCTCCAGAGAAACGAGGAATGTTAGCCAGGCAGTGGTGGCACACACCTTTAATCCCAGCACTCAGGAGACAGAGGCAGGCAGATTTCTGTGAGTTCAAGGCCAGCCTGTTCTATAAGAGCTTGTTTCAGGACAGGCTCCAAAGCTACAGAGAAACCCTGTCTCCAAAAACCAAAAAAAGAAATCAGGAATGTTAATCATGCAGGATTGTCTTTTCAATGAGCAAGATGTAAAACCTGTTTTTTTATCCAAAAAGTTGACATTTGGAAGTGACTAATGGTCTAAATAGTCTGGTGACAGTAATCTAAATAACCCTTACAGCCAGACACCCCCCTATACAAGCTCCTACAACTGTCCAGGACTGGAGATACCTAATAGTCTAAATGACCCTTATATTATCGGTATAGCTAAGGATTCTGCCAATTGCTCCCACAATCAGGAACAGAGGTGGCTAATAGTCCAAATGACCTCTATACTATCTGTATGACAGAGACCAGACCCAACTCTTCCATAGACCTTAAGCTCTTCTGGTAGCCTAACTCTTGAACCCATCTTCTTGGAAGAAATGGTATGTGCCCTGAGTCAAGTTTTGATATAATTGCTTTTCCTTGTGCATGAGGGATTATATTACACCCAAAAACCTTTTTCCAAATTAGACAGTGTTTAAGTTTAAGAATAAACTGGCTGACATTAGACTCTCTAAAAGATTTGACACAGGTTAACAAGGTCAATCTGAAACAAATTTTCATTCTCACCTCTTCATGGCTCACTTCTCTGCCTGCTGTGACTACCTGCAGTGTCCCCCCCCAACAGAAAGTCATTGTGAGGGCACATATGCCATTGTGAGCATCACAATAAGTCACTCTGAATATGCAGAGTCACTGTGAACATCATACAGGGTCATTATCATGGCACGTGAGTCATTGTGAAGCTTACCGAAAGTCATTGTGAAGATCACATAGATTTGCTCTGAAGGTCACAGAATCATTCTGATGGTTCAAAATATCATGTGGCGGTGACACAAGTCATTGTGAGTTCACAAACCGTCATTGTGAGGGCACACCAGACACACTGAGAACACACAGTGTCATTGTGAGAGCATATAGAATAATTGTGAAGAAACACAAAACCATTGTGAAAGATAGAGATTTTGAGAGTCCACATACTTACTATATGAGGGTGTGTGAGTTACTGAGAAAGAACACCCTCATTGTGAAGGGAACTGTCTGGGACCATCCTTGACAAAGACACCACTTACCAGGGTAGGGGCATTAGGATTAGAAAAATATTAAGAAGGAGGAACAGAGATAAGAAAGAATCATTAAGACATTGGATAGTAATGGGAGAGCAACTAAGCGAATACTAAATGCTGAATTCCATGTGTTTATTTTCATACACTCTTATACCCCAATACAAAAGGGGAAGAAGACAAAAGGCTGCTTTTAATATGATGCAAAGGATAGTTGCTTGCTTCAATACTTGAGACATTAAGTCATTAATTCATGAGTAAAGTATTCTGCAGTGAACCCACCCTAGACCAAGGCAGCCACTCCCAAGGTCAAACCTATTTCAAAAGAATGAGGAGAAATATGTTTGAATATCCTGACAATTGGTCAGGGTTGAGTGGATCTACCTGTATGGACCATCTTAATGTCAAAAAGACCAAGTAACCATACCCTAGGTCAGGGTGTGTAGCCACACTTGTTGCCAACAGCTTTGAACAAGCTAAAACACTCTGACCTTCAGACAAAGGGGAAATAGGGTCACATTTTTAGGCCTCCACAGCGAACAAAGAATCATTGTGTGTGTCATCCAGGCAGACAAAAATCATAGTAAGTACAACAATTCTTGGAAAGGTTCAAAGTCATTTTGATGGCACACTGGGGTTTTGAGGGCACACAGCATCATTATGGAAACATAAAAAAAATCATTGTTGAAGGCACACAAGTCATTTAAAGGGTCACAAAGAGACTGAGAAGGTGACATAGAGTCATTGTGCTGCCACTCTAGTCATTGTGAAGGTCATGCTAAATCATTGTGAAGGCCTTACCAAGCCATGGTGAAGGTCACAGAGAGTCATTGTAAGGACACACATAGTCATTGTGAGGGCATAAAATATCATTTTGAAGGTGACACAGTCATTGTGAAGGCACACCAGTCATTGAAGAGTAACAAAGAGACTGGGAAGGTCACATAGAGTCATTGTGCACTAGTCATTGTAAAGGTAATGCAAAGTCATTGTGAAGGCTACACCAAGTCGTAGTGAAGGTCACACAGAGTCACTGTGAGTACACATATACTCATATGAGATTAGACAAGTCATTGTGAAGGCACATACAAACATTTTGAGCATCAGTAAGTCATTGTGAGTATCACATTGTGAGCATACAGTCATTATGAGCACAAACCAATCATTGTGAGGCTATGCAAAGTCATTGTAAAGGTCATACTGAGTGCTGTGAAACCACACAGAGCTATTTTATGGGCACAGAATCATTATGACGGTGGTGGTGCATGCCATTAATCCCAGCACTCAGGAGGCAGAGGCAGGTGGATCTCAGTGAATTTGAGGCCAGCCTGGTCTACAAGANAGTTCCAGGACAGGCTCCAAAGCTACAGAGAAACCCTGTCTCAAAAATAAAAAAAAAGAAGAAGAAGAAGAAGAAGAGGAGGAGGAGGAGGAGGAGGAGGAGAAAAAGAAAAAAGAAAAAAGAAGTAATTATGTATACACAAAATTTTGTGGAAGTCATACAAAGTCATTGTGAACTTTACAAAGAGTCATTGTGAAGAACACAAATAATCACTATGAAGATACATAGTTATTTTGTGAATATCAAAGAATGATTATATACAATGTCATTTTGAATGTAGACAAAATCATGAGGGCATTCAAGTAATGCTATGGGCCCAAAACTCATTATAAAGGCATGCACAATCATTGTGAGGGCACACAAGTAATTCATTATGAGGGTCACAATGGTCATTGTGAAATTCTCCTTGAGTCAATTCGAGGGCACATTACTCATTGTGAGGGTCATGCAGCCTCAGTATTACAGTCACATAGTCATTGTGAAAGTGGCCAGTCATTAAGAAATTTATGCAGATTTATTGTGAGAGCACCAATACTCCTGGTCAAGGGTCACAATGAGTCATTGTTAAGGAACATAAAGTCATTGTGAGTGTCAAACTAAGTCATAGAGAAGGTCACACAGTGTCAAAGTGAGATCTCCAGCACTCATATCAGACCACTCATAGTCATTACTATGGCACATAGAATTATTGTGAAGATCAAAATAAGTCATTGTGAAGGGATTCATTGTGAGAGTATACAAATAAGTTATTGTGAAGGTCACATAGTCATTGTGAGGACACAAGAGACATTGTGAGGGCATATGAAGTCATTATAAAGGTCCACAAGTCATTGAAAGAGCACAAAAGTCGGTGTGTAGGTCATGCAAAGTCATTATGAGGGTCCCCATATCCATTGTGAAGTTCACATTGAGTCACTGTTCTATTACTGTGAAGAAATACCATTACCAAAACAGCTTACATAAGAAAGCATTTAATTGGGGACTAGCTTACAGTTTCAGAGGTTGGTCCATGACCATCATGGCAGGGAGTGTGACAACAAATAGGTAGGCGTGGAGCTGGAAGGGTAGCTGAGAGCTCACATATGAATCACAAGTTCCAGGCAGAGAGAGAGCAAGATTGGGCCTGTGTAAAAGCCCACCTCTAGTGACACGCCTCCTCCAGTGCCACACCTCCTAATCCTTCTCAAACAATTCCATAAACTGTGGAACCAAACATTCAAATATATGAACCTATGGGGAACCTGTCCTACTCAAACCACCACAGTATAAAAAAGTCATTGTGAGGGTTACAAAGAGCCAGTTGTTAGGGAACACAGAGTCATTGTGAAAGCACAAGACATCTTTGTGAAGTCACACAAGATCATTATGTGCATCACAAAGTCATTTTTAAGGGAACACAAAGTCATTGTGAGGACATGCATAGCCATTGTGAGGTTCACAAAGAATCATTGTGAAGATCACATACGTGAGGCTGACATAGAGTCACTGTGAAGATACACAAAGTCATTTGAAAGCACATTAGTCACTTTGAGAGTTACAAGGAAGTCATTGTGATGATCACACCATGTCATTGTGAAAAAAGACAATGTCGTTGTGAGGGTCACAAACAATCATTGCATAGAACACACAAAGCCACTGTGAAGGCACATGTGATCACTATTCTTGGTTGGCAGTATGATTATATCTGGAATTAACTAAAATTCAAACAGATGAATACATCTTGAGATAATATACCTTTGGATTGGGTCATTTGAGTTCAGAAGACCCACCTTAAATCTTTGCCACACCTTCTGATGATAGCCTATATAAAGGACATGGAAGAAGGAAGGTCTTGCTTTTGTCTGCATCTCTTGCTGCCAATGACAAATTCATCTATCCTGTTGCTGGGGCATTCCTTCACTAGTGTTAGAGCATACTTCTGCCAGTTCCCAAAGTATCCCGAAGAGCAGCTGAGATATAAACCTTGTGAACTGTCTTAGGGTTTCTATTGCTGTGAAGCCATGCTAAGATCGTGACAACTCTTATAAATGACAACATTTAGTTGGGGCTAGCTTACAGGGTCAGAGGTTTAATCCATTATCATCACAGTGAAAAGCATGGTGGCATGGAAGACAGACATGGTGCTGGAGGAGAAGACAAGAGTTCTATATCTGGATCTGCAGGCAGCAGGGAGAGAGAGTGACACTGGGCCTGGCTTGAGCATTTGAAACCTCAAAGCTCACCCCCACTGACACACTTCCTCCAACAAGGTCACACCCCTGATAGTGCAGCTTTCTATCAGACTGTGGGGACCACTTTCATGCAAACCACCACATTTTACTCCCTGGCCCCTATAGACTTGTAGTCATATTATAATACAAAACTTTATTCAGTCCAACTTCAAAATACCCATAGTCTATCAAAAGTCTCTACAATGTTTAAAAGTTCAGTCTCTTTGGAGACTCATGACAATCTCCTAACTGTGATCTCTGTAAAATCAAAATCATAAAGCAGATCACAATCTTCCGACATACAATGGCACAGATTATACATTGCCATTCCAAAGCGGATGAATGAGATCACAATGAGAAAATACTAGACTGAAAACCAGCTGGGCAAGCACCAATCTCTGCTTCTCCATGTCTGATGTCAAAGTGCTCTACAGATCTCCAACTTCTTTCAGTTTTGTTGACTTCAGCACACTTCTCTCTTTTGAGTTGGTTCTACTCCTTTTTAGCAGGTTTCTTGGAAGGAGTCCCACAACTCTGGCATCTCCAGCATTTTGGGGTCTCCAGGGCAATCTAGACTTCGCCTTCACAGATTTACACAATGGTCTCTCTAGGCCTCCATGCAGGGACACCCCTCGCATATACCTGCCTCAGTGGCTTTTGTTCATCCTGGAGGGAGTTTCCACAACCCCTTTCTTGTATCCTTGACTCTAAAGCCAGAACCACATGGTCCAATCTGCCAAGTTCTGCTACTTTTTGGTGCTGGAACATGACATAGTTCTATAATTATATCTGTATCAACTTTCTGTTTTCAATGATTTTCTTCACTGCTTAAGAATGGCTGCACTGGAACTTGCTCTGTGTACCAGGCTGGCATTGAACTCAGGGCCTGCTTGCCTCAGCCTTCGGAGTGCTGGGACTAAAAGCGTGCACCCCCATGCCCAGACCTAAGCTTTTCTTTAATTCATTTTCTTACTTTTATTTAATCACTTTTCACAAGCTGGAAGCTTAGCTGAGTGGCATGTCTGAGGTCACCACTCCGTTTATTACATTTAGCACCAGACTTTTCTTTGATCTGTTTATACCCCTGGTGCTCCTTTTCTCCTCAAACTATACATTTTATATTTTTCCTTGCTTAGTTTGTTCCTTTTCATTATAGATCTACATAAGTTTGGCCAGTAATAACCACAGAATTCAGTCAGTACCATCCTATTTTGAAATATCCTCTGCCAATGCAATTAATCCAAAACTTCAATTTATTCTCAGGCAGTCTTTTTGGACAAGAGCAAAAAAACAGTCACATTTTTCACTAAACTATCACAGGAATGATCTCTAGGCCACTTACTAATATTCTTCTCTGAAACGTCTTGAGCCAGGCCATCATAAGCTATGTTCCTCTAAGCACAACTGTCTTCCCTGTTCATACTAGTATGGCCTATTAATCCCCACTTCAAGCCTTCAACTGCTTTCCTAATTCAAGGTCCACAAATCAACATTCTACCAAAAAGAAATCACATAATTAGGCCTGACCCAGCAATACCTTAGTCCCAGGTACCAACTTCTGTCTCAGTTAGGACTTCTATTGCTGTGAAAAGACACCATGACCACAGCAACTCTTATAAAGGACAACATATAATTGGGGCTGGTTTTCAGTTTCAGAGGTTTAGTTCATTATAGTATGGTGGAAAGCATGGTAGCATGCAAGCAGACACGGTGCTAGAGCAGGGGCTGAGAGTTCTATATCTAGATCATCAGGCTACAAGGAAAGATAGTAATTCTGGGCCTAGCTTTAGATTTGAAACCTTACAACCACCCCTACTGACACACTTCCTCCATAAAGCCCACACCTACTCCCACTAATTGTGCCACTGTCTATGAGCCTGTGGGGGCCAATTTTATTCAAACCATCATATGAATTAAACAACTATTGGATTCTTGGAATTTCCTTTGGAAAACAGCCAATGATTGACTAGCTGGACAACAGCATGTGAGACATTCTAATAAATACCTTTTATAAACATCATTCTATCCATTCTATTTCTCTAAAGAATTCTGTTTAATACCACACACAAAATCACTATAGATTGCACATATCATTGTGAGCATCACGAAGTGTCGCTGTGAAAAGCATACACAGTCATTGTGAGGGTCACAAAGAATCATTGTGAAGGACAAATGAATCATTGTCACATTTCCAAGAGTACTGTAAAGGTCACACAGAGTCACTGTCACAACACACAAAGTCATTTTGAAGGTCACACTGAGGTTTTGGGGGGACAAAGTCACTAAGAAGGAGCATAAGTAAATGTGAGGGTATACAAAGTCGCTGTAAAGATCACACTACATTGTGGACATACATAATATCATTATGAAGGTGAGGGCACAAAAATCTATTGTGAAGCACACACAATATTGTTCTGGTGGTCACAAAGAGTTGTAATGAGCTCACAAAGCCACTGTGAGGGCACACAAGTTATTGTGAAGATTACACAGTTATTATGATTGTTATAGAGCCATTCTGAGATTCAGACAAGGTCATGCAACCTCATTGTGATGGCACATAAATCATTGTTATTGTACACAGAATCATTCTGAAGGTCAAACAGTGTCATTTTAAGGAGCCTATTCTCATTGTGAAGGTCACACTGAGTTATTGTGGGCACTAAAAATCACTGTGTGTCTCATAATAAGACATTCTGAGTATCACACACAGTCATAATGAGTGTCACACCAAGTCATTATGAGGAGACACAGCTCATTGTGAGGAAGTCACAAGGTCACACAGTCATTGTTTTAAAAATATGATGTCATTGTGAGGGTCTCAAAATCATTGTGAAAGCACACAAAGTAATTGTGATGGCACACAAGTAATTATGGGTATCATATTGTGGGGATCACAAAGAGTCATTTTGGAGATCACAAAAATTTCTATAAAGGGCACACAAAGTCACTGTGAAGTCACTTAAAGTCATGGTGAGGGCAAAGAAGTCACTGTGAGAATCACAAAAGTCATTTTGAGGTCACACACAGTCACTGTGAAGGCACATTAAATCATTATGAAGGTCAAACAGGTTTTTGTGAGGGCACACAGGGTTACTATGATGGAACATGACTAATTGTGAGGATATCCAAAGTTATGGGTAATGTCACGAAAGCCATTGTGATGGAATATTGAGTTATAGTGATGAAACTCAGGTGATTATTAGGAGATCAAAAATCATTGTAATGATACAGTGATTGTGAAGGTCACAAAGAGTAATTGTGAAGGTCCACAAGTATGATAAGAAATAAAACCACTGTGAAGGTCACATGTCATTATGAACTTATACATCATTGTGAAGGCAAACAAAGCCATTGTGGAGGCACACCAAATCATCGTGAAGCCACGGAAATAATTGTGAACTTCACCAAGAGTCATTATAAAGGATATACAAAGTCATATTTAAGTACACAAAAAATGATTGTGAAGGTTATATAAAATCATTATGAAGTCACACAAGGTCATGGTGAGGACAACAAAATCATTGTGAGGTTCATACAGAATCATTGTGAGGCTACTCATACTCAGTCTTTATTGAGTATTGAGTATGAGGACATACTCAATACTCAATAAAGAGTATTTTTTGAGCACATTGAGTATGAGGGCACAGAAATTATTGTAAGTACAAAAGATGTCATTGCAAACCCTCACAGAAAATGATTGTGAGCATTCAAATGAGTCACTATGAAGATCACACAGTCATTATGAAGGCACAAAGTCATTTCATGAATTTCAAAGAATCATTATAAAGGACATACAAAGTAATTGTGAAGGAACATGAAGTCACTGTGAGGATACCCCAGTCACTTTGAAGGCATACAAGTTGTTATGAGGTAACTAGTGCCATTCTAAAAATCACCTAGAGTCATCTTGAGATTATATTCCTTACTATGAAGGTCGCACTGAGTCATTGTCAGGGCACATTGTTATTGTGAGGGAAAATAAAGACATAGTAAATGTCAATTTGAGTCATTGTGACTATCACATAGAGTCATTGTGAAGAATATACAGAGTCATAATTAGTCCGTACAGAATCATTATGAGAACATACAATTTACTGTAAGGTAACACAAAATCTTTGTGAAGCACATAAGTTATTGTGAGTGTCACAAAAGTAATTGTGATGGTCACACATGGCAATTGTGAGATAATACCAAGTCATTCCATTCCCTAAGGACTTCACCAACCCTTGGTGTGGACCCAGCCTTGACTCTTCCCACAGACCCTCTAAAGCATCTCTTCTAACCCATTCCCTTTCATTTTTGTCAGCCACAGATACCTAGAAATACTTTCTCCTTGGGACTCCCAGTGGCCACAAGCAGGCTGGGACTTATGTAGTTGATTCTCACTACCAATTATCCTCTCTCAGGTTCTTTCCATTCTTACCCTCAACCCTGTAGCAGTCAGCTTGCAGGTGCCTCCTCACACCTCAGCCCTCTTCACCACAGACTCATACTCTTGGTACAGACCAAGGCTCCCCTATTCCTTTCATCTCTGCCTCATCTTTATCCTACTCCAACCCACTGCAGGAGCCTCTTCACTACCGCACCTCCAGCTTTCTTGGGACTCCTCCTCTTGTTGTAAAAGGGTCCTCTTAACTCTTTCCTGAAGCCCGTCCTCAGACTTTTCTCCTAGACACCTCAGGTCTTCTGGGCCACCCATAGGCCTGCAGGAGCACTCTCTACCAGGCAACCCACAGCCACACTTCCATAAAGTACAGAGAGGGTAGCAGAAGCCAAGGAATGGAACATTCATCCAACAAAGAAAAGACCAGATATCAACACCAAGATTCATCTTAATCATCATAACTCCAGATGCCTGAACACCAGCCCAAAACCACAAACATGAACAGGCAAACAATATGCTTCCCCAAAACCCTGTGACCCTACTACAGTAGGCCTGAGAAATGCAATATAGCTGAAGCACAAGACAAGGACTTCAAAATAACCTTTATAAACGTGTTCAAGGACCTTAAAGAGGATATGAATAAATCCCTTAATGAAGTCTGTAAAAACAAACAGTGGGATGAAGTAATAAAAACAGTTTAAGACATGGGAATAGAAACAGAATTATTTAAAAAAAAAACCCTGTTGGAGGGAGGCCACTTGTTTGTCCCAGCTTCCCAGACCCAAAATAATCACACAGAAACTGTATTCATTAAATCACTGCTTGGTTATCTTTAGCTTCTTATTTCATCTCCATTAATCTGTGTATCACTATGTGGCAGTGGCTTACTAGCAAAGTTTCAGCATGTCTGACTCTGGCAGCTCCATGGCATCTCTCTCTCTACTTTCCTTCTCCCAGCATTCAGTCCATTTTTCTCTGCCTACCTAAACTCTGCCCTATCAACAGGCCAAGGCAGTTTCTTTACCCATTAACCAATAAAAGCAACACACAGACAGAAGGACCTCCCACACCAAAGCCCAAAATGACATAAAACTGGACATGGAAAATTTCCTAAATTTACAAACAAAAACCTCAGAGGTAAGCCTCATCAACATATTAAAAAATGGGAGAGAGAATTTCAGGTCTTGAAGATAAGGCAGAAGAAATGGATACCTCAGTCAAAGAAAATACTAAATATATATGAATACACATACACATATGCACATATATATACACACAGAGACACAGACACACACATAAGTGTGTGTATAGACCCAAATGATTCAGAAAATCCACATGTAACAGAAATTGAGGAAGAAGAAAAAATAAGGTAAAAGGCACAAAAAATATTTTTTTTTCAAGCCAGGGTTTCTCTGTAATTTTGGTGCCTATCCTAGAACTAGCTCCTGTAGACCAGGCTGGCCTTGAGTTCACAGAGATCCGCCTGCCTCTGCCTCCCCAGTGCTGGGATTAAAGGTATTCTCCACCACTGCCCAGCTCAGACAAAAATCACAGAAAATGTTTTCAACAAAAGAAGGAGGTGCCTATCAAGGCACAAAAACCATACAGAATACCAAATATATAGGACCAGAAAATAAACCCCTCATGATATATTATAACTAAAGTACTAAGCATACAGAACAAGGAAAGATTAACAAAAGCTGCAAGGGAGAAATACCCCATAGTATAATAAAGGCAGACTATTAGAATAACACCCAATGGAGACTCTGAAAGTCAGAAGTGCCTGGGTGGATGTCCTAAAAACTCTAAGAAACTACAGATACCAGCCCAGACAGTTACTATACCTAGCAAAACAATTAAATTATAATAACCAAAACAAGAACATTCAACAATAAAAAACAAATTTAAGCACTATTTATTTGCCATTTGAGCTATCTAGAAAGCAGCAGAAGAAAAACTTCACTCTAGAAAGATTAACCACCAATAAAACAATAATAAAATAAATAAAATAATCCCAGACCACTAACTCAAGTGGGAGGGTTGGAGGGACCACACCATAACAATGAAATAATAGGAATCAATAAACACTGCTCACTGATAACTCTCAATATTAATGGTCTCAATTCTTCAGTGAAACAATTCATTTTCTGCTGCATCTAAGAAACATACTTCACCATCAAGTACTGACATCATCTTAGAGTAAAAAAAGTGGAAAATATATTCCAAACAAATGGACTCAAAAAAGAAAGTAGGTATAGCTATTTTAATATCTTACACAACAGATTTAAAATCAAAACTAATCAGAATAGATGGAGAGGATTAACATACTTATTTATGGAAAATACCACTAAGAAAATATTGCAGTTCTAAACATTTATGGACAAAATGCCAGGATACACAAATTCATAAAAGAAACGCTACTATAACTAAACTCACATATTGGCCCTAACACAGTGGTAGTGAGTATGGAAGTTTGTGTGAAACTGGCCCCACAGGCTTATACACTAGAGTGCTTGGTGTGGTGATTTGAAGGAAAATGGCCCCCATAGACCCATAGGGAGTGGCACTATTAGGAGGTGTGGCCTTGTTGGAGTAGGGGTGGCTTTATTGGAGGAAGTGTGTCACTGGGAGTGGGCTTTGAGGTCTCAGAAGCTCAAATCAGTTCACTTCCTGCTGCCTGCCAACCCAGAAGAATTCTCCACCCCTTCCACAGAATCATGTCTGCTTGCATACTGCCATGCTTTCCACCATGACAGTAATAGATGAAGCCTCTCAACTGTATTCCAGTCCCTATGGAATGTTTTCCTTTATAAGAATTGCCATGTTCATGGTGTCTCTTCACAACAATAGAAACCCTAACTAAGATATTTGGTCACTCGGGAGTGGAACTATTTGAAAGGATTACAAGGGTTAGGAGGTATAGCTTTTTGGAGTAGGTGTGCCTTATTAAAGAAAGTGTGTCACTGGGGTGTCACTTTGAGGTTTCAAAAGCCCATGCCAGATTCAGCCCCATCTCTGTCTCTCTGTATGTATCTTTGTCTCTCTGTGTCTCTGATGTGTATGTCTCTGTCTCCCTCTCCCTGTGGATCAGGATGTAGGTCTCATCTGCTGCTCCAGTGCCATGCTGCCTGGCAGGATGATAATGGACTAAATCTCTAAAACTGTAAGCAAGTCCCCAGTTAAATGTTTTCCTTTATAAGAATTGCCTTGCTCATGATGTCTCTTTGTACCAATATAACAGTGACTAAGAGAAGTTGATACCTGTTATGACAGGCCTGGCAATGCTGTTTGTTGGCAGAACGAGGACTTTAGGACTTTATATAAAGAAAGTAGTTGAATACTTTAAATGGGGCTTAATAGTTTGTTTTAACAAAACATGAAAGCCAGTGGTGCTGGAAGCAATGCAGATTATGATGGCTCTGCTCAAGAGGTTACAGAAAAGAAGAGAATTAGTAGTGACCTAGAGACTGTTCTCATGATATTTTGTCAAAGGATATGACTGCTTTCTGCCTTCATCTAAAAATATCTGCCTGAGGCTAAACTGAAGAGTTTTAAATTAAGGACTTTGGCAGAGGAGATTTCAAGATGATCTAGTATTGACTGTGTCCTGCAGTTACTAGGAATCACTCTATGAAGATCTATAATGAAAAGGAGCAAGGTGAACAAAGAGAAATGCAAAATCTACAGCTTGAGGAGAAAGAGTACCCCAGTAAATAGAGTAGAGCTAGAGCTAGGTCCAGTGTTCAAGGAGATAAAAAGTTTTAAGGAAAGCCTGATGCTCAATAGAATAAACAGAGTGGTGACCTCGGGGTAAGACCACAGTCGGACAAACTTCTAATTGTTAACAGAAATTAAAGAAAAGTTTAGGAAGTGAAACAAATCAGGAAAGTTGATGCAAATACAGTTAAATAGGGGCCTATATTCCAAGCCCAGCAAAGAGGAGAACTAAGCAGCTTGGGCCATGTGGTACTGGCTTTAGAGTCAAGGATTTAAGAAAGGGGTTGTGGAATCTCCCTCCATGTCTAAGGCAATTCACTGAGGCTGGAAATGTATCAGAGGCAAGTAAGATGCAAGTTCATAGCATTAAGTGCCTACATAAAACACTGGAGTGATCTCATATTAGCACATAGTAACAACTGAAAAGACCAAACCTAAGAATAATAGGAATAGAAGGAGAAGAATCCTAGCTCAAAGGTCCAGAAAATATATTCAACAAAATCATAGAAGAAAATGTTCCTAACCTAAAGAAGAACATGTCTATAAAGGTACAAGAAGCTCAGAGAACACAAAATAGATTAGACCAGTATAAAAGACCCCCCAGTATATAATAATCAAAACAATAAACATACAGAACAAAGAAAGAATATTAAAAGTTTCAAAGGAAAAAGGTCAAATAACATATAAAAACAGACCTAGTAAAATTACACCTGACTTCTCAATAGAAACTCTAAAAGCCAGAATGGCCTGGACAGAAATCTTGTAGGCTCTAAGAGACCCTGGATGCCAGCCCAGACTATTGTACCCAATAAAACTTTCAATCACCTTCTCTAAAATTGACCATATACTCAGTTACGAAGCAAGTCTCAACAGATACAAGAAAATTGAAATTACCTCATGTACCTTATCAGACCACCATGTATTAAAGCTGGATTTCAACAACAAAAAGCCTACAAACTCATGGAAGCTAAACAAATCTCTACTGAGTTGCCACTGGGTCAAGGAAGAAATAAAGAAATTTAAGACTTCATAGAATTCAATAAAAATGGATGCACAACATTCTCAAACTTATGGGACATAATGAAAGTGGTTCTGAGAGGAAAGTTCAAAGCACTAAGTGCCTTCATGAAGAATTTGGAGAGATCTCATACTATACTGACTTAACAGCATACCTGAAAGCTCTAGAACAAAAAGAAACAAACACACCCAAGAGAAGTAGATGGCAGAAAATCCTCAAACTGAGGGATGAAATCAACAAAGTACAAAGAATCAATGAAACAAAAAGTTGGTTCTTTGAGAAAATCAACAAGATAGACAAACCTCTATCCAAACTAACTAAAAGGCAGAGAGAGAACATTCAAATTTTAAAAAATCAGAAACTAAAAGGGTGATATAACATAATTCAAAGAATGTTTAGGTCATACATCAAAAAACTGTACTCCAAAAAAAATTAAAAAATCTAAAAGAAATGGACAATTTTCTTGATAGATACCACTTACCAAAGTTAAAATATGATCAGAGAAATAATTTAAATAGAACTATAATCCCTAAGGAAATAGAAGCAGTCATTAAAATCTCTCAAACAAAAAAAGCTCCAGGTCAGATGGTTCTAGCACAGAATTCTACAGATCTTCAAAGAAGAGCCGATACCAATACTTCTCAAATTATTCCACAAAATAGAAACAGAAGGGACATTGCCAAATTCATTTTATGAAGCCACAGTTACCCTGATACCCAAAGCACACAAAGATTCAACACAGAAAGAGAATTACAGACCACTTTCACTCATAAACATAGATGCAAAAATACTCAATGAAATACTTGCATACTAAATGCAAGACACACATCAAACAGATTATCCATTATTACCATTTAGGCTTCATCCCAGAGATGCAGCCTATATTGTTGCATATGAAAACCTGTCAATGTAATCCACCATATAAACAAAATGACAGGAAAAAATACACACAGTGATTTCATTAGATGCTGAAAAAGCCTTTGACAAAACCCAACAACCTTTCATGATAATAGTCCAGGAGAGATCAGGGATACAAGGGACATACCTAAACATAACAAAGGCAATATACAGCAAGCCAGTAGCCAACATCAAAATAAATGGGGAGAAATGTAGAGCAATTCCACTAAAGTCAGAAAAAAGACAAGACTGTTCACTCTCTTGATATCTGTGTTTTTTGGGGTTTTTTTTTTTTGGTTT
>LOEQ01000470.1:222402-243443 GCA_001685075.1 Bramus lutescens | reverse complement strand
CTGGCCTCGAACTCACAGAGATCCACCTGCCTCTGCCTGGGATTAAAGGCGTGCGCCACCACCGCCCAGCTTCTTGATATCTATGTGATAGAGTATTTTAAGTGTTAGCTAAAGTAATAGGAAAACTAAATGAGATCAAGGGAATATAAACTAAAAAATAAGTCAAAGTATTGCTATTTGTAGATGATATGACAGTATACATAAGTGACCATAAAAATTCTACCAGGGTATTCCTTCATCTGCTAAACATCTTCAGTGAAGTTCCTGGATATAAACTAAAAAAAATCAGTAGCTCATAATCTTTGACCTAAAATTTGCCTGCCTATAAGATATTCTGGGGAATGGTGGAGCAGAAACTATTGGAGTAACCAGCTATTGACTGGTCCAGCTTGAGACCCATGCCATGAGAGGGAGCCCACCCCTGACACTGCCTAGAGAGCCATGACCCAGAGACTGGATAGCCCAGAGTCCTAAGATAAAACCAAACATGACTANAAAAAAAAAAAAAGTCAATGAAACAGTTCCTAATGATATTCTGTTATACTCATAGATTGGTGCCTACCCAGTTTTCTGAGAGGCTTCACCCCGCATCTGATAGAAACAAATGCAAAGACCCACAACCAGACATTAGTCAGAGTTCAGGAAATCCTGTAGAAGACAGGAAGGAAGGATTGTGGGAGCCAAAGGGGTCAAGGACACCACAAAATAACCCACAGAAACAACTAACCGAGCTCATAGGAACCCACAGAGATTGAACAGCCAACCATGGGACTGACCTAGACCATTTGCACATATGCTGCGGTTGTGTAGCTTGGTCTTCTTGTAGGACTCCTAGCAGTAGGAGAGGGACTCTGACTCTGTTACCTGCTTTTGGGACCCTTCCTTCCTACTGAGACCTTTCCATCCTGCTGGGTTGCTTCATTCAGCCTTAATGGGAGAGGAGGTGCCTAGTCTTACTGCAACTTAATATGCCTTGATTGGCTGATATGCATGGGAGGTCTGTACTTTTCTGAAGAGAAAGGAGGAGAGGGTGAGAGTGTATCAGAGGTTATGGGGAGGGACTGGGAGGAGAGGAGGGAGGGATGGGAAACTGTGATTGATCTGGAAAAAAATAAAATTAGTTTAATTAAAAGCTAAAAACAGAAAAGGCCAAGTAAATATTACATTTTACAATAGCCTCAAAAAACAATCATGGAATACCTCTAAATAAGCAAGTGAAAGACTTGTATAATACCTTTAAGACACTGAAGAAAAGAAATAGAAGAATATGGATATGGAGAATTAATATAGTGAAAATGATCATCCTACCAACAGCAATCTACAAAATAAGTGTATTCCCGATCAAAATTCCAACACAGTTCTTTACATAAATCAAAAACACAATTATCAGCTTCATACAGAAATAGAAAACACCCCAAATAGCCAAACCAATCCTGAATAATAAAGGGACTGCCGGGGATATCATCATCTTCAATCTCAAATTGTACAACACAGTTATAGTAATAAAAACACCATGGTATTGACATAAAAACTGACATGATCAATGTAATCATATTGAAAACCCAGACATAGACACAGCTATCAACATTTGATTTTTGACAGAGAAGGCAGAAAGAAACACTGGGAAAAAAAGACAGGATTTTTAACAAATGGTTGCATGTAGAAGAATTCAAATAGACCCAGATTTATTTCCCTGTGTAAAATTCAACTCCAAATGGATCAAGGACCTCAGTTCAAGTCCAGATAACCAGAATCTAATATTAGAGAAAACATTTCTGAACTGGATACTCATAGCACAGGCACCAAGACTAACAATTTATAAATATGTCACCTCATGGAAATGAAAAGCTTCTGTATGACAAAGGACACCATCATTTGAGCAAAGCAGGAGCCTAAAGGATAGGAAAAGATTTTTACTAATTACACATCCATTAAAGATTTAATATCTGAAATATATAAAAAACTAAAAAAGCTGGCCATAAAAAACAAATAGGCTAATTTTTAATTGAGCTACAAAACTAAGCAGAAAGTTCTCAAAAGATGAAACTCAAGTGACTCAGAAAGAAGTGCTCATCATCCTTATTCATCAGGGAACTACAAATCAAAACTTCTTGGAGTTTTTATCACTCAACAGTCAGAATGGCCAAGATCAATAAAATAAGTGACATCTCCTGGTTGCGAGTATGTCGGGAAAGTGAAACACTTACCCATTGCTGGTTGGAGTGCATACTTGTACAGCCACTATGGAAATCAGTGTGAAAGTTCCTCAGGAAACTGGAAATAGATCTACAAGATCTAACTATACCACTCTTGAACATATACCTAAAGGACTCTAGATGGTACTGCAGAAATACTTGTTATCCATGTTTGTTGCTCTATTTATAATGGCTAGAAATGGAAAATAGCTTAGATGTTCATCAATTAATGCATTAACAATGAAAATGTAGTACATTTAAGCAAATGAGTATTATTCAGCTGTTTAAAAAATGAGAATTTCAGGTTAATGTATGGAGCTTGAAAAAAATCATCCTGAGTGAGGTACCCCAGACCCAAAAGACATATATATTCTCTTATATGTGGATGTTTGACATGTGTGCTATAATCTGCATAACCACAGAGGTTAGTAAGGGATGAGCAGGGAGGGAGGATCTCTCAAGAAAGGGAAAATAGAATAGATCATTATGGAGAGATGGGTGGTGGGAAGACTGGAGGAGAAGGATTAAATGGGTAGGGGGAGGGAAAAGAAGGGTAAGGGTGGAAATACAAGGAAAGACAACTAAGGGCCATTTGAGGGGTCATAGGGAAACTTACTATCGTAGATGCTTCATAAATATAAAATAAATATAATTAGAGTCACTAAAGAGCAGAGGAGATAATGCCCCAATTAGACATCTTTTGCCACTGAAGTAAAACCTCCAGAGGCAGGAGTGGGTTGCATCTAGTTGAGTCATTGGCCAAAGGGTCCTCATGTAAACCACTGCAAGTTATTGCCAAGGCTATTGGTTGCTCTCCACAAGCTGGCAGTAAGACCCTATTATTGAAGACAACACTTAAACATCTCATTGAACATGGAAAATTTGAGCTAGTGCCTAACGATAGCCTTTGCACTTACTGAGTGGGCCTAGGTCTACACATGTTCAAGCCAGATGGAGTACCAGAGCTAAGAGAGAAATGGACATGGGCTCCCACCATTAAGCAAGAAACTATCTCCAACTGACATCCACTTGCAGAGGAAAACCTAGGTTTTTTTTTCCCCAATGGAGTCTCACTAGGTGTACGAACTGTGCTCAAAGGCAGGTACCATGCCCAGTAGTTGATGGCCAACACCAAATAAATTCAATGGTATTTTTGTATATCTTCTTGTCTCATATGCTTTGTTCGGGCATTTATTTGTCTTACTGTTCATTTGCTGATATATAATTGTCTTAGAATTTATGTTTTTATGGGTTTTGTTCTTCTGTGAATGTGTATCTGAATGTATGTTTCTTGTGGGGTTTCTTTCTCTTGGTTGTTTTCTAAATAAGGAAAAAAGAAATGGCATAGAGTTATTTGTGTGGAAGGTTGGAAAGATCTGGGAAGCCTTGAGTGAGGAAACCATGATCAATATATATCATGCAGCTGGGTGTGGTGATGCATGTCTTTAATCCCAGCACTAGGGAGGCAGAAGAAAGCTGATTTCTGAGTTCAAGGGTAACTTGGTCTACAGAACTAGATCTAGAACAACCATTGTGAGGGCATAGAATACCATGGTGATGAACACAGTGCCAATGTAAAGGTCACATAGAGTCATTGTGAGGGTCCCAAACAGTCATGATGAAAGCAGACATGTCATTGTGAGGGTATACAAAGTCACTGTGAAAACAATAAAGAATCACTGTGAGTGGGCAAACGGGGTCTTTTTGAGGGACAGGTATTATTGTAAGTATACACAGAGTCATGGTTAAGTCAAAGAAAGTCACTGTCTGCATCACAAAAAGTCACTGGGAAGGACATGGAAAGTCATTCCGCACATAAATTCACTGTGAGGGTCACAAAGAGTCATTCTGAAGTTCATACAAAGTCAAGGTGAAAGAAAATAAAGTCATTGTGAGAACACACAGTTCTTTAGAATCACTGAGCGTCATTGTGAAGTTTGTCTCAAGTCATTTCAAGGGCACACAACTTTTTAGTTAGTGTCATACAGAGTAATTGTGAGGGCACACAATGTCATGGTGAGAATTATGAGTCAGGCTAAAGGATTAAAAGGGTCTGTAAATGTCACCAGTCAATGTGAAATTCACACAGATTCATTGTACATACACCCATACTTATTGTCAAAGTCACACAATAATCATTTTGATTGGATAAAGAGTCATTGTAATGCCACAGGAATTCATTGCGAGGGCACATAAAATCATTCTGAGGCTCAAAACAAGTCATTGTCAGTGTCACACAGCCATTTGAAAGTCACATAATTCATTGTGTCACAAGAGTCATTGAGGGGAATACACAAAATCATTGTGAGGTTATACAGTGTCATTGTGAGGGCATTGTGAGGGCATGCAAGTCACAGAGTCATTGTGAAAGCCACACAGAGTCAATTTGGTTGCATAAAATCATACTGTGGAGGTCAGTCGGAGTCACTGTAATGGTCACACACAGTCATTGAGGGTGTACATCCCTGTGTGCCTGACACTAAGTCACTTTGAACATCAAGCATAATCACCGTGAAGGTCTCAGAGATACATTGTGAGTGTAGCACATAGTCATTATGGGGGCAGACAGGTCCCTATGAGGGTAGAAAATGTCATTGGGAAGGTCAACCAGAGTCTCTGTGAGGCCATGAGGAGTCCTGGGAGCACAAAAAGTCATTATGAGGGCTCTTTGTGAGTGCCGAACACATCATTATGAGGGCAAAGAAGCATTGTGAATACACATTGTGATTATGAAGGTCACGCATTGTCACAAAGAGTCATTACAAAGTCATTATGAGAGCTTATGTTACCCTGTAGGCCAAAAAGAGTTATTGAAGGTATACAAAGTCATTCTGAAGAAACACTACATTATGGACACACAAACGACACACAAAGCCATTGTGAGAGCACACAATTTGTTAGGATGTCACTGAGAGACCTTGTAAAGGTCAATCACTTTGAAGGCAGAAAAGCTCATAGTGAGAATCACACACAATCATTGTGAAGGTAATACAGAGTCATTATGAGGGCATATGGTGTCATGGTGATGGACAATTTGAGTCAGACAGAAGGTCACAGAGTGTCACTGTGAAGGTAACTGGACATTTTGAAATCCACACAAATGTATTTGGAAAACACGTATACATAATGTTAAGGTCATGTAAAGTCATAATGAGGGCAGACATACTCATTGTAATGCCATACATAGTCATTGTGAGGGAACCTAAAATCATTCTGAGGGTCAGAATATGCCACTGTCAATGTGACACAGCCATTTATAGTCCTCAAAAAGTTATTGTGTCTCAAGAGTCACTGTGAAGAAAACACTTAGAAACTGTGATGGTATCTGAAAATTACTGAGAGTTCATATAGTATCATTGTGAGGGAACATGCGTTGCTATGAGGGTGACAAAGAATCATTGTGAAAGGCACACAGAGTCATTGTGAGTATCACTTAGAATTACTGTGAAGCTATGGTAAGGGCACACATACACACACGAAGTAACACATAGTTACTTCAGGTCATATAGATTCAGTTTTTGGGTCACAATAAGTCATTATGAACATCACACAGAATCATTGTGAAGTTCACAGAGTCATCATGAATGTCACATAGAGTCATTATGACAGTTGCACAGTGTTAATGTTACACACAGTCATAATGAGGGCAAACCAGTGTGATGGTTTACAAAGTCACTGTGAAGGTCATTCAGAGTCTCTGGGAGGTCACACACAGTTATTGTGTAGTCATAGAGAGTTATTATGAGAACACAAGGAACATAATGACTGCACAGGATGTCAATATGAGTTCACACAAAGTCATAGGAAGGGTCTCAAGAATTATTACAAAGGTCAAAGTCATTGTGAAAATATAAAAGTTTCAGATTGCACACAAATTAATGTTAAGAAACCCCACCACCACCAAAGAAAACCTAATTATTAGGACATACCAATTCACTGTGAAGGCAACCATGATATATGAGGCTCACAGACACTCATTGTGGAGGTCACTTAGAGTCATTTTGAGGGCACACAATAAAATAGTGAGGGTCACACAGAGTCAGAATGAAGGGCACATGCATTTATTATGAGGACACATAGAAGAATTGCAAGCATCACAGTAAGTCATTGTGAACATCACACAGAACACTGTGAGATCACAAAGACTCATTATGAGGGCACAAAGTCATTACAAAAGTCAAACAGGCTTTTTGAGGGCTCACTGAGACAATATAAGAGCAAAAATTCAGGTGTGTAAAAAATACTTATGAAGGTTATATGATGACACACAGTAATTCTATAGGGATACATAGTTATTGTTAGAGCACACAGAATCATGCTAAGGGCATATTTCTCTTTGCAAGGTCACAAAAAGTCATTGTGACTCACATAAAATATTGTGATGGTTACAAAGATTCACTGTGATGGTTATACAAAGATCAGACAATATCTGAACACACTACTGATGTCCCACAACATCATCAAAGGACATACAAATTATTGTGAAGATTCTAAGAGTTATTTGAGGACAGACATATTCATGGCAACTATCACACTGATTAATTATTAGAGAACAAAAATCACTGTCAGGGCAATCAAACTCACGTGAGGTCCCACAGTCATTCTGAGAGAAATAAAAACATTCTCTGCTTCACTAAAGTCACTGTGATACATCATACAAATAATTGTAAAAACCACACAAGGTTATGATAAGCATCACAATGCAATTATGAGGACATACAAGTTATTGTGAGAGTAAGAAAAGTCATTGTGTAGGTCACACAGTCTTTGAGCAAAAACTCAGCCATTGTGATGGTATAAAAGACCTTGTGAGGATGACAAGAGTCATTGTTATGGGTACACAGTCATTGTGAAGGCCACACAGAATCATGGTGAATGTCAGTCATTGACATTATGCAGGCAAATGTGTCAGTGTGAAAATCATATGGTCACTATGAAGTCACACAAGGTCATTGCATGGGCAATAGAGTCATTATCAGGACCCAGAATCATTTTGAGTGTACACAGTGTCATTGTGAAGGTCACAGAAAGTCATTGTAAGGGCATGCAAACTCACTGCAAGGGTCACACAGATTCATTGTGAACAGTATTCAAAAACAATTTAAGGGAAGGCAAAGTCATTACGAGGGCATTGAAGTAAACGTTAAGTGTCCATAAACTCATTGCAAGTACACACAAGTCTTTAAGAGGAACACAAGCAGTCAGTATAAAAGTCAAACAAAATCATTTTGAGGAGACACAAATTCATTTTGATGGTCAAACTGAGATACTGTGGGAAAACAAATTCAATGTGTGAGCAAATAGTCATTTTGAGGGGACAGAAATCATTGTGAGAACATAGGATGTCATTGTGAAAGTCACATCAAGCAAACTCTAAATCATTGTGAAGGAATGCACACAAACCCAGTGCGAGGGTCACAGTGTGTCATTGTGAAAAGTTTACAAAGTCTTGGTGAGGGAAGACAAAGTTACAACAAGGGCACAGGTGCCAATGGTAAGTGCTGGCTTCTTTGAGCCTCCAGCTGCCAGGCTTCTTGAGCCTCCACACTCCCTTAGTTGTTGCTAGGCCTCCTTCTTCCCCAGGGAAAGGTGAGTATGCTATCCACCCATACCTGCAGCTCCGTGACACAGGAAAATCAGTTTATTACTGTGAGCATCAGCTTATATAGCTTAAGTGACATGGTGTGATTTGGGGGTACCTTCACCCAATGAGAGACAGCCAAACCCTCCCTCTGGCTGGAGGGGCGTCTACCTAATTTCTGCTGTCTCATGCTCACTCAAACTGGAGCCAGGCTTTTCTCTGTCCTACAGACCTCGAGGTACAGGCCCTGAGATAATTTTGGCCCAACAGGTAATTGGTAATTTGAAAGAAAATGGCCCCCAAGGAATTGGCACTATTATGAGGTGTAGCTTTGCTGGAGTAGGTGTGGCCTTTTGGAGGAAGTGTGTCACTGTGGGGTGGGCTTTGAGCTCTCATTTACTCAAGCTTCACTCAGTGTGACAGTCAGACTACTTCCTGTTGCCTTAGAGTCAAGATATAAGGACTCTCAGCTGTCTCTCCTGTACCATACCTACCTGCTTTCTGCAATGATGATAATGGACTGAACCTCTGAAAATGTAAGCCACCCCAATTAATGTTTTTTCTTTATAAGAGTAGCCATGTGATGTGGGATGTCCTTCTGTACACTGTGAATCTGTTTTATTACCGTTGGTTAATAAAGAAGCTACTTTGACCTATGGAGGGGCAGAATATAGCTAGGTAGGAAATGTCATGGTGTCTCTTCACAGCAATAGAAATCCTATCCCAAAGAATCATTGTGTGATCATACCATGTCATTGAGGATACGCAAGCCACAATGAGAGTCACTTAGGTTCATTGTGAAGGTGACACAGAGTCATTGAAAGGGCACATCACACAAGTCATTGTAAGAGCAAGCAGAATCATGGTGTATATGACAATAAATCATTGTGAGCATCACAGAGTCATTGTGAAGGTGAAACAAAGTCACTGTTACTGTTACACACAGTCATTATGAGGGCAGACAAATCACTGTGATAGTATACAAAAGCATTGTGAGGGTCACACAGACTCTCTGTGAGGTCACATAGACAGAGTGTGGGTACATAGAATTATTATAAAGGCACATAAAACATTGTTAGTACAGAAGATATATTACTGTGAGGTTACACAAAGTCAGTTTGTGTCTCTAAGAATCATTGTTGGGGTGTACAACACCGTTGTAAAAGAAAAGAAGAAATTGTGATGACATACAAGTCAATGTTAAGGACACAAACTTGCTTTGAACATGCAAGTCATTGTGAGAGCACACAAGTTGCTACCAGTGTCACAGGGTATAAATGTGAATGTCAACTAGAGTCATTTTTGAGGACATACAATCAAATACTGAGAGTCATACAGAGTCATTGCAAAGATTACAGAGACATATATTGTGATGGCACATAATATCATGGTTAGGGTCACACAGTGTCAGAGTGAAGGACAAACATAGTCCATATGAGGACATATACATTTATTGTAAGCATCAAAATATACAATTGTGAACACCACACTGAAACATTGTGAGGTCACACAGTCACTGTGACGACACAAAAGTCATTGTCAACATCTCACTGAGGCTTTTTATGGACTCACTGAGTAAAAATAAGGTCACACAATCATGATGAGGATATTTCAAGTCATTACAATGATACTTGGAGTTATTGTGAAGGCACACAGACTTATTGTGTGGACACACCTTGCCATTGTTTGAACACACTGTGTCATCCTGAGGACACAATAGCCATTATGAGGGCACAAAAATTTATTGTGAATTATATAAGACATTTTTATAAGGACCACAAAAAGACATTTTGTGGGGCACACAAGGTCATGGTGGGCTATCACATAGAGTCATTGTGATATTTATACAAAGTAATTGTGCAAGGTACACAAAGTCAATGTAAGGTTACACAACCTCACTGATGGGACCCAAAAATATTGTGACCACGCAGAGTCATTGTGAGAAAAAATATATTCACTCTGAATGTCACAATGAATCATTATTAAAGCACATAAGTAATTGTGAACACCAAAGTGAGTTGTAAAGGTCATAATGAGACACTAAGAGGGCATACATTCTCATATGAGGTCATACATAGTCATTCTGAGGACAAAAATATTCTGAGTGTCACAATGTCATTGTGAACATCACACAGAATTACATGAAGATTGGATAGTCATAATGAGTGTCCCACAATGATTATGGGGTGAGTATGTTATTATGAGGGCCAAAAATCCAATGTGTAGGTCAAACAGATTTCCTATAAGGTCACACAGAGTCGCTGTGTGAGCATACAATGATATGATCATGAGGGCACAGAAGACATTGTGAGTCTGAAAGATATCATTTTGAGGGCATAAAAGTTGTATTATGTGTCACAAAGAATCTTTGTGAAGGCCATACAAACTCACCAAGTAAAGACAGTTGTGATAGCACACAAGTCAATGATATTGATGTGCAAAGTCATTGTGAGGGTAACTAAGAATCATTGTTAAGGCCATAAAAAGTTAAGGTTAAGAAACACAACATCATTTTGTACAAAGTTAATGTTTGGGGTACACAACATCATTGTGAGGTCACATAATATCATAGGAAGGGTATGGTAGCCATTATGAGGGTGACAGAAAATCATTATGAAGACCACAGAGAGGCATTTTGTGGGCACAAATACTCAGGATATCATACATAAAACTGTGAGAACAAATAGAATCATTGTCTATGTGACAATAAGTCATAAGAACTGCACTTTGAATCATTGTGACAATGACAGAGAATGATTGTGAATATCAAACAGAGTCATTATGATTGCAGACAGGTCATTGGGAGGATGACACAGAGTCTCTGTGAGGTCACAAAGAGTTTTAATGTGGGTACACCAAGTCAGTGTGCATGAGATTTACTTGTGAGATCACAAAGCATCATAACGTGGGTCTCAAAGAATCATTGTGAGGGGTGCAGAAAGTCATTGTAAAAGAGAAAAGTCATTGTGACAGCACACAAGTCAATGGTACTCAAAGTCATTGTGAATCATTAAGGCCACAAAGAAGGTTATGGAGCACTAGGTCATTTTGAGGCTACAAATCAATGATCTGGGTATACAACATTGTGAGGTCATACAATACCACTGCAAAGGTAAGAAGTCATTTTGATAGCGACAGAGTCATAGTGAAGGTCACAGAGTCACTATGAGGTCTCAAATACTCACATGAAATCACACAGAGACTTTGTGACCGCAAATAGAATCCTAGTGTGTGATACAATGTGACTGTCATACAGTCATTATGAGGGAAGAGAAGTCATTGTGACTGTATAAAAGTCACTGTGAAAGTAACACAGTCTCTGTGAGGGCCAAAGGATGATAGTGTACGTGTACGTACAAAGAATCATTTTTAGGGCACATAAGAGGTTGTGAGTGCATGAGAATTTCTTATGAGATCACAAAATGTCACAGTGTGGGTCCCAAAAGAATCACTGTGAGGGCATACAAAGTCATTGCAATGACACATAAGTCAATATCAAGGGCACATAAACTCAGTGTGAGGATATGCCAAGTCATTGTGAAAGCATGCAAACCAATGAGAGAGTCTCACTGCGGATGTAAACTAGAGTCACTCTGAGGGGACACAAATGAATCCTGAGAGTCATTGTGAGGGTATGCAGTGTCACAGTGAGAGAGTCATACAGAGAGGAAAGGTCACAAAGCTTCTCTGTCACTGTCACAATGATCTGAGTAAACTTCACACAACTTATTGTCATATATTGATTCTATTTATTCTCATAGACTGTGTGTAATCTCATGAGTATTTGTGCCCTCACAATTCCTCTCTGTGACCTTCACATAGCCAATATGAGTGCACATAGAATTATTGTGAATATCATGCATAAACATTGTGAGGCCACCGAATGTCATTGTTGGGAAACAAAATGTCATTATGAAGGTCATACTAGGAATTTTCTGAGGGTTCACAGTGTCAGTATAAGGTCACACAATCATGGGAAGAATATACAAAGTCATTATAAATGTCACATAGAGTCATTGTGACAGCATACAGTCATTGTGTTGGTACGCATTGTTCCTGTGAGTGTGTGTGGATACAGCTTCTATCTGAGGAACCACTAGCTACTATGAGGGTGAAAAAGTCAGTTAAGGGCCCACAGACTCCTTTTGAAAGAAACAAAGACTCATTCTGAACAGGGTACAAAGATATGGTGAGGGAACAGAAGGTAACTGTGAGGGCGCAAAAGTCAGTGTGAGTGTCCACAAAGCCATTTCGAGGTCATATAATGTGATTGTAAGGGTACACATGTCATTAAGAGCATCACAAATAGAGTCCCTATGACGGTCACACAAAGTACTTGTGAAGTCACATATACTCATATGAGATCATAGATAACTATTGTGAGACTACAAAGGACCAGTGTATGTTGGACAATGATTGTGGATATCATGCCATGTCACTTGGAAGGTCACACTGTTATTGAGTGTAACACATAGTCAATATAGAGCAAACAAGTCATTATGTGTATATAAAAAGTTATTGTGAATATTACCAGAATTCCTTTGAAGTCACTCAGGTCAATGTGTGGAAATACAAAGTCCTTAGGAGGGCATAGAAGTAATTGTGAGCACACAAGTTGTGATTGTGAAAAGGTCACACAGGCATTTTGAGAGCACACATACTAAGATGAGGTAACATGCAGTCATTCTGAGGACACATAGTATCATTCTCTGAGTCTGATAAGTTGCTGTGAACATCACACAGAATTATTGGAAAGGTCTCAGAGTGTCACTGACATCATAAGGACATACAAGATATTATGAGGGTATACAAAATCACTGTCATACAGTCATACAGTCAATATGAGAGCAAATAGGTCATTGTAACAGTATGCAAAGTCATTGTGAAGGGGACATACAGTCTCTGTGAGGTCAGAGAGAGTTATAGTGTGGTCACACAGAATCACTATGAAAACACAAGGCACTATGAGTGCACAGGATGTCATTGTGAGGTCATACAAAAAACATAGTGTGGGTCTCAAAGAGTCATTGTGAGGGAGTACAAAGTCATTGGAAAAGAACTAAAAGTCATTGTGAAACCACACAAGTCAATACAAGGGCCACAGAGTGTCACTGTGAAGACCACACAGGGAGATTGTGAGGGCCCACAGTGTCATGGTGAGGTCCATACAGACTCAGATCGAAGGTCCAATGTAGTGATTATGAGAACGCAGACATTTACTGTCAGCATCAAAGTAAGTCGTATTAAACGGCTCACATAATCATTGTCAGGCTATAGAAAATTACTGTGGGGACACACAAAGTCATAATGAAAGTCACACTAGGGCTTTTTGAGGGTTAATGGAGACAAGATAAGGGTGCACAATCACAGCGATGGTATATTAAATCGTTGTGAATGTTACATGGAGTAGTTAAGATGGCACACAGAGTCATTGTGTGGACATACTGTGTTATTGTGGGGGCACACAGTGTCTTTATAAGGGCACACTATTCAATGTGAAGGTACACAAAGTCATTGTGTAGCATGAACAAACATTATTGTGATGTTCACAAAGAGTCATTATGAGGTTTCACAAAGCCATTTTGATGTAATATAAGGTCAATATGAGGGTCATGTGGAGCCATTTTGATGGTCAAACAAAATCATTGTGAAGGTTACATAAAGTTAATGTGAGGACACACAGACTTTTGGGAGGTACACATAAATTATGTGAAGGCACAGTCATTGTTAGGGTATACATATGTGATTGATGTAGGAGGGTCATCTGTCTATGTGTTACTCTCAGTGGTTAATAAAGAAACTGCCTTGGCCTTTTGATAGGCCAGCCCTTTGGTGGGTGGAGTAGACAGAACAGAATGATGGGAGAAAGAAAGCCAAGTCAGGCAGATGCTTTGAAGCTCTGGCCCAAGATGGACGTGGGTTTGAATCTTCCCGGTAAGCCACGACNATCAAGATGTAAGAGTTAGCCAAGAAGAGGCTAGATATAATGGACCAGGCAGTGTTTAAATGAGTACAATTTGTGTGTTGTTATTTCGGGTGTAAAGCTAGCCGTGCAGGAGCCAGGCAGGACGAAAAGCAGGCCTGCCTGCTCGCCTCATCACTACATGTGATGTCACATATAGTCATTTGAGGACAAATAGAAATGTTCTGAGCGTCACAATATGTCATTGTGAACATCACACAGAATCTTTGTGAAGGTCACATGGAATCATTATGAATGCCACACAGCCATTATGAGGGCACACAAGTTATGGTGAGGGTATTCAAAGTCATTGTAAAAGTCACATCGAGTCTTTGGGGTGGCATACAGAGACATTGTGTTAGCTGAAAAGACAATGTGAGGTCACCAAAAGTCATTGTGATGGTTACTCAATGATTATGAGAATCACTGGGAATTCTTGTGGATGTCCAACAAGTCACTAAGAGGACATATAATATCATTGTGAAGTTCACACAGAGTCATTGTAGTGTCAAATATAGTCACCATGAAGGTGGACAGGTCATTGTGAGGGCATTCAAAGTCAGTGTAAAAATCATAAAAGTCACTGAAGTAACACAGGGTCAGGGTGTGGGAACACAGAATCATTAAGAGGATATAGAAGTCTGTAGTGATATTCTATTTGTGTTTTAATAAATTAAGCTTGTCTGAAGATCAGAGTGCAGAGGTAAGTCACTAGAGGCCAGGGAGTGATGGCACACACTTTTAATCCCAGGACTCAAGGCCACTCTGGGCTACCTGAGATTGAATCTGTCTAAAAAAGAAATAGAATGCACAAAAAGGTTCTCCCAGCACTTGGGAGTCACATGCCTTTAATCCCAGCACTAGGGAGGTGGAGACTGGAGTGGTATGGCTGGGCAGAGAGAGGTACACAAGGCAGGAGGAGACAAGAGCTCATTGCGGTCTGAGGTTTGGTGGAGAGCATTGCAGTCTGCAGTCATGCAAAGGATAGGATTGCTCTTTTGTCTAAACTTTGGTAGAGGTAAGAGCTCTCTAGTGGCTTGGCTGCTTTGTTTTTCTGATCTTCATCTTGAACTCCATTATCTGTCTCTGGGTTTTTATTAGTCATGCTACAGAAATCACTTTAAATGCATCCAAAGTCATGAAATTCACAAGAGTCCTTGATGAGCATCATAAAGAGTCATTGGGAAAAGCATATAAAGTGATTATGATTACACAAAACCTCTTTATGAGGGTCACAAGGATTCATTACAAAGGAAGGAAAATAAAGCCAATGTTAGATGACAAATTTATTTTGAAGTAACACAAACTCTTTGTGACTGCATATAAGTCATTCTCAACATACAAACAAGCAATGTGAAAGTCAAAAAAATCATTGTAAGGGCATGCAAAATTATTTTGAGCATCACATTGTGTTACTGTGAGGTCACAATTCAATATGTTGGCAAAGTCATTTTGAGTTCTCAGAAGTTACTTGAATCAAAAGATGCCATTGTGAAAGTCATACAGTTGTTGAGAGGATCACAGTGTCATAGTGAAGAAAACACGAAGTCATTGCAAGGGTACAAACATCAATGTTGTCATTGTAAGGGCATGAAAGTCACTATGAGAATCACAGAGAGACATTGTGAAGGCTGCATAGAGTGAATTTTATTTTCTTTCAATCTTATTAGGAGGGTCACTCAGAGTCATTGTGTGTAAACACGCATATGAGGGTACACAAGCCATTGTGAGAGCACATAGGATCATTGAATGCATCACAGTAAGTCATTGTGAACATCACACTGGATCATTTGAAGGTGAAGGTCACAGAGCCATTGTGAATGTCATACACAGTCATTGAGAAAGTAAACAAGTCATTGTGAAGGTCACATACAGTCTCTGTGAGGTCATGAAGAGTCATTGTGTGGGCATGCAGAGTCACTGTGGGGGCACATAGAATCATAACAAATCATTGTGAAGGTCACACAGAGTCATTGTGAGCACATCATGTCATTATGAAGCTCACACTGAGGCTTTTGGATGCTCAGAGTCATTTTTAAAGCTATGCAATTATGCTGAGGGTGTACAGAGTCATCATGAAGGTCACATGAATTCATTATGATGGGACACAGAGTCACTGCATGGAACACATTGTTATTGTGAAGGTAAATCCATAATTATTGGGTATACACTAATCTTGTGTGTGCAGTTATTGTGAATCACATAAAATATCACTGTGAGTGAACATTAAGTCATTGCACAGAATCATTGTGAAGATCAGACAAGGTCAATGTGAGGACACACAGCCTCATTGTGAGGACCCCAAGAGTCATTGTGAGGGTTTACATATTCATTATGAATGTCACACTGGATCTTTTTATGCACATAATCAGTGTGAACATCTAATGAGGAATTATGAAAATGCATTACTGAGAAAAGGTATCAAGCCAGAAGGCTAAACATAGATAAGAATTATGGGTTAATTTAAGTTGTAAGAATTAGTTAATAAGAAGCCTGAGGTCAAAACATCCTTGAAATACCAGTGAATTAATTCAGAAGTTTTTTCTATTATCCAATGTCTCTCTGCTGCTGTTGTTCCTTTCTCATTAGCATTAAGAAAATTCAAGGTTAATAAAGCATTATGCAATCATTTCTGGGGGGGTATTTTCCACCCCTTTCATTTTGTTTAACATATCCTTTATAGTTAACTTTGATCTTTCTTTAACTGCCTGACCTGTAGGATTGTTTGGTATATGCTTTATATTATAATAAGCAAAAAACTGTTTCATTTTCTTAGAGACATATACTGGACCATTATCTATCTTTATTTGTGCGGGAATACCCATGATGGCCATAACTTCTAATAAATGCGTGATTACTGAATCAGACTTTTCTGAGCTCAAAACAGTTGCCCATTAAAAGCCTGAATAAGTGTCAATGGTGTGGTGTACATATTTTAAATTTCCAAAATCTTCAAAGGGGAACAAATCTATCTTCCAGATTTTATTTCTTGAGTATCCTTTGGGTTACTCCCTGCAGGTAGTGGTGTATGGTTATAGAAAGAACAAGTAGGACATCTCTTTATAATCTCTTTATCTTGCTGCCATGTAATAGAAAACTCTTTAAACCTTTACTATTGATATGATGTTTCTTATGAAATTCTGAGGCCTTCAACACACTTCCAATCAATAATCAATCAATTTCTGCATTACCTTGTACTAGAGGACCTAGCAGACCTGTATGGGATTGGATGTGTGTTTTATATATATGGGACAAAGCCTATTCCTGATTATATCTTGAACCTGTATGAATAATGAAGTCAATTCNGGGCTTTGTTCCACCTTACTTAATTCTTCTGATTTGTAACCTGCCTTTCCTGATGTATTTGCATCTGTATAAAATGTATGGGCTCCAGTTATTAGTGAATCACGTACAATTCAGAGAAAAATCCAAGTAGTTCTCTTTATAAGGTTAATTCTATCACTTTTGGGATAATTTATATTAATTTCTCCTAAAAAATTAGGGACAAGCTCTTCCTCAAGGTTCATTGTCTTCCCATAATCTTTTAATTTCATCAGGAGTAAGAGACACTATAATCTCTGATTGGTCTATTTTTGCTAGTTAATGAAGCCTCAATTTTCCTTTTATAATTAATTAAGAGACCTTTTCCACATAAATTTTTAATTTTTTACTTGGTTTATGTGGTAAAAAGATCCATTCTAAGATAATATCTTCCCTTTCCATTAAAATTCCTGTAAGGAAAATTCTGGAAAGCAATATGACTAGAATGAAATTAAAATTTGTATTCACCCTATCCACATGTGTCTCCTGTAATTTTTCTTCAATGGCAATCAATTCCTTTTTAGCTTCAGTTGTTAATTCCCTGGAGCTATTTAAGTCTTTGTCACCATCTAAGGTTTTGTTTAAATAAACTATTACATCAGGTGTTACCCCAACAGCCGGTTGTAGACTAGAAATGTCTCCTAACAATCTTTGAAAGTCATTAAGAGTCTGAAATCAGTCTCTTCTAATTTTTACCTTTAGTGTTCTAATTTTCTGTAAACCTATTTTATAACCTAGGTAACTGACAGAATCTCCTCTCTATATTTTTTTCAGGAGCGATTTGCAATCCCCATTTTGGCAAAACTCTCTTACTTCTTCAAACATTCTTTCTAAAGTATCTATGTTTGAATCAGATAGCAAAATGTCATCCATGTAATGCTAAATTATAGATTTAGGAAATTGTTTATGTATTATTTCCAATGACTGACTTACAAAGTATTGGTATAGGGTGAGTCTATTGAGTATTTCCTGTGGGAGGACAGTCCACTGGTATCTCCTAGTAGGCTGAGAATCATTTTAAGTAGGCACTGTGAAGGCAAATTTCTTTGTACTTTTCTTGTAAAAAAACAAGAAGAAACAATCTTTTAAATCAATGACTATAAGAGGCCCTCCTTTTGGTAATAGAGAAGAAAGAGGAATTCCACATTGTAGAGGGCCCATAGATTGGATTATCTTGTTGACAGAGCTTAGATTTGTCACCATTCTCCATTTTCCAGATTTCTTTTTAACAACAAATACAGGAGAATTCCAAAGACTGGTTGATTCTTCAATATGGTGAGCATCTAGCTGCTCTTGTACCAGCTGTTCTAAAGCCTGCAACTTTTCTTCAGTTCGAGGCCATGGCTTAGCCCATATTGGCTTTTCAGTTAACCATTTTAAAGGTAGGGCTGTTGGTACCTCTAAAGGTTACTAGTTGCTTTATGTTCTTATACAGTCTGAATGACAGGTGACCTTTGTGTATAGTACTTTATAATATCATTCTCAGAAATATGAATTTCTGGGACTGCAGGAATGTTAATCTGGGTATTCCATTGCTGCAGCAGGTCATGCCCCCATAAATTCACTGCAACATTAGCCACATATGGCCTGATCTTCCCTTTTTGACCTTCTAGTTCAATACAGTCAACCCATCTCATGCTTTGTTTCTCTTGAGATAGGGTTCCATTCCTAGGAATTTAACATCTGCCTCTTGAAGAGGCCAATTTGGATGCCAAGATTCTGGAGTAATGTTAGTCACATCTGCACTCGTCTATCAAACTCACAATTACAATGCCATTTATATGCACTCTTAGCTTTGGTCTTTGATCATTTATAGAAGTCTGCCAGAGTATACATTTCCTATTTCCTATTGGAATTTTTGATTCATCCTCCATGTTTATTCCATCATCCAGAACAGTATAATTTTTTTTACAGAAGGCTCTGGATTTTTAAATTTTTTGTGGTGAGACATGTCCTCCACAGTGACTGGGAATGACTGAACCGCTTTTGACTTTGGGGCCTGCGACAGCCCCCCCAAGGAGTTTTCCAATGGTATCAGGTTGCCTTGTCTGTGTTTTGTTGATCTGCATTCATTGGTCCAATGTCGGCCTTTCCCACACCTTCTACATAATTGAGAAAATTGATACCTTTTATTTTTGCCATTCCCATAGGAGACATTATTTCTAGGAATTCCTTGTCTACAATGCCTTCTCAGATGTTCTATTCTACCACAATTAAAACATTTGGCATTTTGATGTCTCCTCATTCTTTTGCAAATTGCTTCTCCTACCCAAGATTCAGTATCATAGTCAAATGTCTCAGTGTTAATTGTATGCAGGATCTATTCATCAATTGGTGCTGATCTAACTTTTAAAGGCCCAAGTATCTTTTTACATTCTCAGTTGGCATTTTCAAAAGCCAGAGATTCAATAAGTATTCGTCTAGCTTCTAGATCTGTTACTCCTATTTGTACAGCCTTAGTTAATCTTTGTAAAAAGTCACTAAAGGTTTCTCTCTGGCCCTGTTTAACCCTGGTATATGATTCAATTTGTTTTCCTAGTTCCTAAATCCTGTCCCAAGCATTTAAGGTTGCTTTGTGGCATAGGGACAAGAGTTGCTCAATGTAAAGAGCATAAGTGCCCTTATCAAGAATTTGATCTTGGGACGTGTCAAGTCCTTTTGCTTTTCCCTGTTGTTCTAAAATTTTTGCCTCTTCTCACAAATAACATTTCCACAGTAGTTGGGGCCCATCATCCAGGACTGCTGAAACTAATTGAAGCCATTCATGTAGGGTAGCCTTATTGCTAGAAGCCCATGTCTTTACCATCTCCCTAACAAATGCTGGATACAAGCCATAAGATTGCTTAATTTCTTTTAGATTATTCTTTCCTTCTTTGGATCCTTTTGGACATTTAGAATGTGATGCTTTTTCAGAGTTGATTACAGGGTAGGAAGCTAAAACCTTGGGTAAGTCATCTTTGACAGGCAATGTTAAATCCTGTCCTTGTGTCTTCTTTCCCTGTTCATACGCTCAAATAATTTCCTCAATCATTTCAAATCTTTTTACTACTGTCTTTTGTAAAGCCTGAGTCTCCAGGTCTGTATATATTTCTAGTGATTTTGTTGAGGCACCACGCTCTAGTCCTCATTCTGCACATATGATTCCAAGGTCTGAAGTTTTTCCTTTAAAGATAACATCTCATCCTTGAACATTACTAGGATAGCATGCAGATTGCCTTCTTGAAGAGATACTCTATCTGCTAATCTATCATAACTTTAACATATTTTGATTATCAAATTTAACCATATGAATTCTTTCAGATTAATTTCTCATTACCCTTTGATATGGATTAAATTTTGTCTGTCAAATTAATGTTATCCTTTTCAGCAGTATTAATTTTTTCAGGTAACTTTTGATTTTCCACAGTATTAATCCTGTCAGCTAGCTGTTCATAATTAGTCTGTAAAGACTGTATCATTTCTAAAAGTGCCTCATTCTTGGCTCTGTTGTCAAATCATTTTCTTAAGGATATCATATGAAGAAGAAAACTGAGACCCAATATTCAATAAATGGATGTATCACAATAACCATATAAGCCTTGCAGAATACAATCCATAGTATCAGTAAAAAGGTTATTAAAAATCTGCATGTTAATATTGTCTGACATTATATAACTTTCAAGTTTATTTATTTATTTATTAATCAAATAGTTACCATTATTATGAAATTTTGGTAAATTGTTTTAGGTGTAATAATCTTTATTGCCCAGCAGGCATCCACATGGTGAAGAGTCGTGACTGGAGGTGGCTTGCTCAACCTTGGTGGCATGAACAGTCCTGCGCTGCTTTGGTTTTCTGCCTGGTTAAATACTGACAAATATGCATTGCTTGACAAATTAAAAGCAATTAAATCAGTTCCATACACGGAGAAGGAGCCCAGAACTCAGGAGTAGGGAGCACAAACCAGAAGCTTCCCAAGTTGCCACAGCAGAGAATGCAGCAG
>LOEQ01000470.1:208291-220646 GCA_001685075.1 Bramus lutescens | reverse complement strand
TATTAACCAATGAAAGTAACACATAGACAGATGACCCTCCTACATCAATTGTGAGGGCATATAGGTCAATGTTAGGTAGCCACAAAGTTCTTGTGAAAGAGCACAAACTCACTGTGCATGCACATAAGTCAATGTGAAAGTCAAACAAATACATTATAAGAGCACACTGAGTCATTGTGAGGGTCACACTGAGTTACTGTGATGCCACTCATTCATTTTGTTAATAAAAAGATTCATTATGAGGGCTCAAAGGTCACTGTAAGTGCATAAAATACCATTGTGAAGGTCATACAAAATCACTGTGAGCATCACAGAGTCATAGTGAGGAACACACAAAGCCACTGTGAGGACACAAAAACTCATTGTGAGGGCCACAGAGAATCATCCTGAAGGGCATACCAAGTGATGGTGATAGAGCACAAAGTTATTGTGAGAGCATAAAGCCTATGTCAGATGCCCACTAAATCACTGTGGGGTCATACAATGTCATTTCAAGGGCACACAGGTGATTATTAGGATCACAGAGTCATGGTGAAAGCCACATAGTCAATTTCAGGTATATAATCTCATTGTGAGTGTCACTCAGAATCATGCAAAGATCACAGAATCAACATGAGTGCATTCCTACACATGAGGTCATGCATAGTCATCATGAGAGCATAATGAATCGTTGTGTTCATGACAATCAGTCTGTGTGAATATAATAATGGCTTTAGAAGTCATAGTCTTTGAGAGGGACACAGCGTCATTGTGATGGCACCAAAGTCATTGTGAGGGCACCAAAAATCCTTGTGATAGTAATTAACACAGGCATTGTTAAGGTTTTATATATATATGTCATTGTGAAGACGCCTAGTAAGTCATCAAGTAGGTCACACAAAATCTCTGTGAGGTACATAGAGTCATTTCATGGACACACAACATCATTATGAGGGTCCAGATTATGAGTGCACAATTTGTGATTGTGGAGGTCACACAAAGCCATGTGGGCATCACAAAGAGTCACTGTGAAGAACACATAAAATCAATGTGAGATCACACAAAGTCATTGTGGGTCACAAAAAATCATTGTGAAGGCACAGGAACTCATTAAGAGACCATGCAGTGTCATTGTAAGACAACACTATTCTTTCTGAAGATCACAAAGAGTCATTGTGAAAGTCACATGAAGTCACGTCAGGGCACCCAAGTCATAGTAAAGGTACACAGCATTGTGAGGGAATACAGTGTGAAGGTCATATAGAATCCTTGGGAGGGCGTTGAGGTTTTGTGAGGAGACAAAGATTCACTATGAGGGCACACAAGTTATTGCACAAAAGCCACAGTGCAGCCCACCCAGAGTCACTGTGAGGGACACTCAGAGTCAATATGGCACACAGAAGTCATTGTGAAGGGCACACAGATTCCTTGAGAAAGGCACACAGAATCATTGAGGGCACAAGGTCGTCGTGAAGGCACACAACTCATTGTGAGGCCATGCAAAGTCATTGTGGGGGCTTGCATTCATTGTATGGGGCACACAGTCATTGTGAAGGTCATACATAGTGACTGTGAAGGCACAGAGTCATTGTGATGACATACAAAGTCACCATGAGAGTCATTATTAGGGCCACACTAATAATGTGTCGCTGAGTGGGAACACAAAGTAATATGAAAAGTTATGCTGAGGCTTTGTGAGGGGACACAGAGTTCTTATGAGGACATACAAGTCACTCTGAGGGTTAGAGAGTCATTGTGAAGGTTACTTGAATCATTTTGATGGTACATAAAGTCACTGAGGGTCACACAGTGTTAATATGGCAGCATACGTCATTGTGAGGGCTATACATTGTCACTGTAAAACTCACACAACATCATTGTAAATGTCACACAGTGTCATGGTGAAGGCACATAGAGTCTGTGAAGGTACTCAGTCATTGTGAAGGTCACACAGTCATTGTGAAGACAGTTATTGTGGTGTGACACAAAGTCAGTGTAGTGTAAGTGCACATGGAGTCACTATGAGGGTACATAATTCATTATAAGGGTACATAGGGTCATTGTAAGGGCACACAGTATCATTTTGAAGGTCACACAGAGTCATTATGAAGACACACAAGGTTATTATAAGGGCACATAAGTTATTGTGAGGGCACACTGAGTCATTGTAAGGGTCAACAAGTCATTGTGAGGGCGTACCATCATTGTGATGGTACACAAAGTCATTTTGAAGGGCACAAAATCATTGTGGGTATACCACACAGTCATCCGAGGATATACAGAGTTACATATTCACACAAAGCCATTCTAAGGACACACAGCCATTATGTCACACAGTGTCATTGTAAGGATACAAAACGTTATCTTGAGGGTACACACAAAGTCATTGTGAGGTGCACATAGTCATTGTGCCTCAGAACGTTATTGTGAGGACACACACAATCACTATGAGTGTCACACAGAGTTACTGTGCATGTCACACAAAGTCATAGTAATAAGTGTCACCAAATTCCAACTCCTTCAGTTAGAACCTTGTCTTCCCTCACCGTTTATGACAATTTGAAATCCTGATTGTTGGTCTGGCTATGTTTTTCATGGTGTCAACTTCTGGAGGATGTTCAAATTACCATGCAATGCATGCTATCAAAACTTTAGCACACACCTGTTTTATAATACAAGAATAAAATAACTTCAAAAACACATTGCAGCTCTCCCCACTCCCAACCCTCCGGAGGTCAGTGGGTTTAATCTGCTAGAGACTGAATGGGCAGACTGTGCACACAGCAGCACTGAGCCCTGGGTTCCTTTCCCCTCCCTTGCCCTACTTTGCTTTTTTTTTTTTTAATCTCTTCTTTCCCCTCATTCAAGCTATCAGGTCATTTCTAGATTTTGAAATAGGAGCTTACACTTCCGGAATTTATTTTATAGTGACAGCATGCATTGCTAGCAGGTGTCTCTAGGAGGAAGTGCCACTATGGGATAGGACAATGGGGTTTCTCCAAACCTGCAGTCCACCTAGGCTTTTAAAACATGGTGGAGAATGGCTTGGCTTCTGGGAAAACCACAAATTCATCAGCTCTCTGAGAAAAAGAGCTCAGAGATGGTGAAGCTCTCACAGGAGAGTTGGCATATTCTAAGAGAGTAACAGCTGCCTGCTCTCATTGCCACCACTGTGAAGGGTTCTGCAGCTCAGTTTGTCCCATTTTTGCTGGAGAGGAGACTGATGTTTTATAGGTTAATTTGTAACCCAGTTGTAATCCAGCAAGGTTTGTGAGTAAAGTTCAAGTTGATCACATTAATCATCTTGAAACTCAATATAGTGTTTTAGGAATTTCCAGAATCTTCTACTGTACCTGCCAGATTTCAGTGTGTTCTGGCACGTGGCCTTCTATAGTTCGTTTCATTAGGTCACGCCTCTGCCACAGGAGGGTCCCAGAGCTTCTCTTGCAAGACTTGAGGGGGCTGGGAAGCAGCAGTTTGATGACCCACTGCTGGCGTCATATTCCTTGAGATTGATGACTGCTTTCAAACTAGTCTTGCTAAAATACTTGAATTTTTAAAACTTTCCAACAGCAACCCTTCCTCTGCACCTTGGGTGGTCCCCTGAAGTAGGTAGGTTTCAGTGACTAATCAGTGAAGACCAGGCTCTCAGCTGCCCCCTTTCATTCCCAGTGCTATTGGCTTTTTTTTCTTATTTGGTTTTTAAATCTGTTGTTGTCATTTTGAGATGTGATGTCTCATTATGTTTGGGGGGCAACCTTTCCCCTGTAGTGGTCCTCCTGGCTCTGCCTTCCAAGCATAGTACAGATGTGTGCCACATACCCAGCTTGATCTGTTTAGGGATAATTTAGCTAGCACAGACCTTCCAGAACTTTACTTACCTGGGAGATTATTGGAGTCAACGGAAGATCTATAGAACACCCAATAACATGTATTTTCATTTATCTTTAATATTTATTATCATATGCATGTGTGTTCATGATGTATGTGTACTATGAGAGCTTGTACCAAGGTTTATGTGTAGAGTTCAGAGGACATCTTTGTGGAGTCGGTTTTCTATTTCAACCTTTACGTGGGCCCTTAAAATTAAATTTAGACTGTCAAACTTCTTTCATGACTTCTTGTCTATGATAAAACATCCATGACCACAGCAACTTATAAAAGAAATACTTTTATCTGACTTTTGATTTCACAAGGTTGGAGTCCATGATGGTGGAGCAAAGGAATAGCTAAAAGCTCACATCTTGCTCCCCACCACAGGGCAGAGAGAAAGACAGAGAGAGACAGAAACAGAGACAGAGACTGGGGAATGGTATGAGTTCTTCTTAAATCTCAAAGTCCATTCTGGCAATGCACCTCCTCAAACAAGTTCACACCTCCTAATCCTTCCCAAACAGTTCCACTAACTGAGGATCAGGCCTTCAAATATATGAGCACATGGAGTTCTTTTCATTCAAGTCACCACATTCCATTCCCTGCCCCACCCCAGGCTCACAACCATGTCATAATGCAAAAGGCATTTAATCAAACTTCAAAATTCCCACACTTTTGTGACCTCAACATTCTTTCAAAGTCCAAAGTCTCTTCTGAGACAAATAGCACTTCTTACCTGTAACGCCCTGGGAAATCAAAAGCAAATGACAGACTTCCAACGTACAATGCACATTGCCATTCAGAAAGGGAGAAAAGAGACACAGTGAGGAAATACTGGATGAAAGTAAGGCTGAAAGCAACAGGACAAAACTCCGACCCTGAAGCTCCAGGTCTGGTGTCAAATAGCTTAGAATGTTCTGCCCTTCCAGCTCTGCTGACTGCAATCCACCTTCCTCTCTTGGGCTGGTCCCACTCCCTGTAAGCAACTCTCCATGGTAGACATCCCATGGCTCTGGCACCTCGAATGTCTTGATGTCTCCAATGCAATGTAGATCACACTTGCACAGCTCCGTGCAATGGCTTCTCAGGGCCCTCATGCAGGATCTCTTCTGCCACACACCTGGCCTCAGTGCCTCTCCTTAACTGCAAAGGATGATCCCTCAAATGTTTTTACTTGTGTATCCTTCATGATTCTAAAGTGGGTGCCACATGGACAATACAGCCAAGGTGGCACCCTTGGGCCACATTCATATTCCATTTCTGATCAGACCTCACTTGAACCATATCTCTTTCAGCACAAGTCTTGCCTCAAACATTAAACTTTCTTGTACTCATTTGCTCTCCAAACTATATACTCTGTGTTATATGTTTTGCCCCACTTGCTCTTTTTCATTGTAGACAATGCAGGTCTATGTGGATCACTCCTATGTAAAGAGTGACTACCAATAATAATGCAATAGAGTTGATATGCTATCTTGAAATCTCCCCTATCAGAGAAATTAGTCCACTACTTGTCAATTTTGCCTCAGGCAAATTCTTAGAACAAAGGCAAAAGGCAGCCACATTATTTGCCAAAATATCACAAGAATGGTCTCTAGACCAGTTGTTAATATTTTCTCCTTCTGAAACCTCCACAACCCTCATATCTCTCAGCTCCACTATCTTCCAAGCTCCTGTTAGGATGGCCCACTAGGCTCTGCTTGCAGTATCACAAGTGCTTTCCTAGCCCAACATCTTAAAGTCTTCCACATTGCTCCAAAAATATTCACAAGGTCAGTTCAATCATAGCAATAGTCTACTCCCTGGTACCAACTTTTTTGTCTTAAGTTACATTTCTATTGCTCTGAAGAGAGACCATAACCAAGGTAATTTATAAAAGAAATTGTTTTACTTGGTTTATGGTTTCAGAGAGCTAGAGTCTGTGATGGCAAAGGAATAGCTGAGAACTTACAGCTTAATCCATAACCATGAGGCAGATGGAGCACACTGGGAATGGCATGAGTCTTAGGAAGCTTCAGATCCTACCCATAGGATCACCACTCCTCCAACAAGGCCACACCTTCTAAGCCTTCCCAATCAGTTCCACCATCTGGGGACCAAGTATTCAAATATATGAGCCTGCAAGGGCCATTCTCTTTGAACCACCACAGTCCCACTAGCAATCCTTTAATAGTGGGTTGGGGGGGGGTAGGCTGTCCATGGCCAAGCACACTAACACCTCCCAAGAACACACAGAACTGGGGCCAATTCCATTGGAGCCCTGAATGCAAGTCTAATCCCCCTCAGGAAACTCACCCTGATAAAAGGCTACAGATTGGGCCAGGCCCAAAGTCACTCAATCACTATCTGTTTTTTGGTGATACAACATACTTATTTGTGCCTGGGGTGGTAAGCTAGGTCTAGTGTGCCAATCTTCTGCTGCTGCTGATCAAGATGTTGAACTCTCAGCTCCTTCTCCAGCACTGTGTCTGCCTGCATGCTGCCATGTTTTCCACCAAGTTGATATTGGACTAAACCTCTGGAACTGTGAGCTAGCACCAGTTAAAGTTTACCTTTATAAGAGTTGTCATGGACATATTGTCTCTTTGCAGCCATAGAAACCCTGAGACAAAAGTTGGTATCAGGAGTGGGGTATTGCTGTGATATGTCTCACCATGTTTTTGTTTGGAGGAATATGGATTTTGGGACTTTGAATTAGAAAAGCAGTTGAAAACTTTAAGCAGAATTTAATGGGCCATAATAATAGGAGCATGAAAGTCAAGTGTGCCAAGGGTGATTGGTTGGAACTATGGAAGCCTGGCTCAAGATGTTTCAGAGAAGAATATTAGTATGTGGCCTGGAGATCAATAGTGTGATATTTTGACAAAGAATGTGGCTGCTTTTTGCCCTTGTCTGAAAAGTTTGCCTAAGGCTAAATCGAAGAGTTTTGGATTAATTGTATTATCAGAGGAAATCTCAAAATGGCCTGTCATGTGGTTATTAGGGGTCGCTCTTATGAAGATCTGTAATTAAAAGAATTAAGCTGAGCAAGAAGAAATACAAAATATACAATTCAAGGAGAAAAGGGGAATCAGGAAGTGGAATGGAATTAAGTTCTGTGTTCAAGGAGATAAACAGATTAAAGATATTAGAGACAATAAAGGGGAGTGGTGACTTCAGGGCAAGAGCAGGCCCAGATAAGCTGGCTTGTGAAAAGGAATTAAAGAACATTTTAGAGCCAGGAATGGTGGTGCACACCATTAATCCCAGCACTCAGATGACACTGGCTGGTAGATCTCTAAATTCAGGGCCAGCCTGGTCTACAGAGCAAGGTCCCAGACAGCCAAGCCCAGGCAGTGAAGAAAACCACTGAAAACAAAGAGCTGGTGAAGACATAATTAAATGAGAGGGCCTTGCTCCAGCTCCAGCCCCAGCAAGCAGCAGAACTTGGCAGCTTTGGTCACATGCTTCTGGCTTTGGAGTCAAGGATACATGAAAAGGGTTATGGAATCTCCCTCCATGACTAAGGAAAGCCACTGAGGATAGGCTTGTGGCAGGAGTGTCCCTGCATGGAGGCCTAGAGAGGCCATGGTGTGAAGCTTTGAAGGTGAAACCTGGATGGCCTTGGAGACTGAAAGATGTTGAAAATGCCTGTCATAGATTCTAGAGGGTTACAATATCAAGACTGACAATGGGCCACATCAATGAGGGTACTCATGGGTGCCCTTATTGTCTAGGGCTTCCTTTTATACAGTTTAAGAGAAGAAGGAGTTTGGTGACTAAGTGGCATAGTTTGGGTGGGTCTCTATTTTGATGGATAGATTAGGTCATATAATTGTTTTTCCTATGGCCATATTTCTCCCTACAGTACATCTCATTTTAATTATATCCAATTATGCATAGCCATAAGATGGTAAATGAGATTCTCTCAGAAGTTCTCTTGAAACAGGTTACCTTACCACACATGTACCCAAAGTCAGTTTGGGCAGGATCAGCTTCCTACTCTCTATAGTGAATACATTAGGAATATACTTGAATAGGAACTTTTAAGTCTGAGTGATGTTGGGGAAGGAAAAAGTTACCCTGTTGTTCAGAGAGGGGTGAATGTATAGCCTCGTGCAGACAAGGATGAATGAGGGTCTGAGGTTGCTAGATGCATTGCTTGGAGAGAGGTACATATCCATAGTACAGACAGGAAAAGGAGCTTTGTTGCCCAGTGCCATGACCTGCACGGCTTAGAGACTGACCTAACTGGGGGGATGGGGAATGAAGAAACAACAGACACCCATAGAGAAAAGCTGAGGTTGGGTGAGCCATGCGTTCTGATGCCCCAACAGCAGGCCCGAATCTCAGCATGTTTATTATATACAACATGAGCAGAGGAGGTTAGGCCATTTCAGCAGGAAGTCTTCATAGCGGGGCATCTCAGACTGCAGTCTTCGGGAGGAGGAAACTGCCGTTGATAGTTTCTGCACACAATGTCAACATTAGTACTTGCACCAGAGGAAGGCTTTGCCATGCCTCTGAGCCTGGCCTTGCAAAAGCCCTAGCATTCCCACAGGTCTGAGGCATCATGGTCCTTGACATGGCTGTGCTCATGTCAATAGTACACATTCACTCAGGACTTCGCCCATTGCCCACAGCCAAGTGCATCATTAGAAGAGGACTGTATCATAACCCCATCCCAGTAGAGTTCCAGGTCCTTGTGCTGCCTACCTCACATGTGGGTGAGGATGGGCCTGGACCTATCACTTCTCTGGGCCTCAGCTTTTTTATTTTATAAAACAAAGGCGTCCAACTCTGCAGGCTTTCTGGGGTGCTTCTGTTCTATGGTGCAGAACCTTGGGTTACAGAGACCCTGAGGGGACTCCTTCCTGCTGCTTCCCCTTCTGCCATCCTGCCTCACAGGGGAATTCGCTGTGTTAGTCTCTGGGTCCTGTTGCAAGGGACCACTTGTCCCTGGTCGCCCAGAACTGAAATAACCACACAGAAAACTGTATTCATTAAATCACTGCTTGGCCCATTAGCTCTAGCTTCTTATTGGCTAACTCTTATATTAATTTAACCCATTTCTATTAATCTGTATTTTGGTATGTGGCAGTGGCTTACCGGCAAAGATTCGGCATGTCTGATTCTGGTGGCTCCATGGTGTCTCTCTGACTCTGCCTTCTTCCTCCCAGCATTCCATTTAGCTTTCCCCACCTATCTCTGTTCCCCTTCAGCTCTGTTATAGGCCCAAAGCAGTTCCTTTATTAACCAATGAAAGCAACACATAAACAGAAGGACCTCCTACACAAGGGCCCCTTTCTCCTGTCATTGTTATGGGTAATGAGTAAGAGGTGACTGTGATTCCTGCTCTCTTCCCCCCCTCCCCCGTGTGTGTGAAATATTCTCTTCCCACGGTCAATGAGTGGTTAAGAAAATACATGAAATGCACTCAGAGGGGAATATTACTCAGTTTGAAAGGGAAGGCTGTTCTGACTGTGCTGCAACCACAATGGCACCTGAGGACACCAAAGTCCATAAGCTGGATACAAAGAGACAGAGACTAAGCAATTCCACTTACACCAGGCACCTGCATAGATGAATCCTATTTGCAGAAAGGAAAGCAGTCGTTCCCATGGGCTGGGAGGAAGACTTGTTTGAATGTGCAAAGTTTCTGTTAGGGTGACAAGGGAGGGGCCCGGTGCTGCTCTAGTTTTATTTCTGTAGCTGTGATAAAACACCCTGATGAAAAGCTACTTAGGGAAGAAAGGGTTTGTTCGGCTCATGATTCCAGGCTTCAGTCCATTACTGTGAGAAGGTCAAGGGAGAACTTACTGCTTCACATCCATGCTCAAGAGCAGAGGGAAAAAAAAACACTTGGTTTTGCTTGCTTGTATATTTTCTCTCAACTTTCTCTTTTCTTATAGAGTTCAAAGTCCCTTGCCTAGGGAATTCTGCCAACCACAACAGGCTTAGTCCTCCCAAATCAATTAACAATCAACACAATCCCTCACAGACATGCTCACAGGCTAACCCGATTTAGATAACTTCTCTTTAAGATTCTCTTCCCAGGTAAGTCTAGGTTACACCAAGTTGGCATTTCAAACTCAGCAGCGCAGATGTGTATAAACTTTTGTGTGTGTGTCTGAGGACACCGTGTGGAACACTGAAAAGTTGTTGTCTTAGTTAGGGTTTCCATTGCTGTGAAGAGACACCATGACCATGGCAACTCTTACAAAAAAAATTTTTTTAATGGGGGCTCACTTACAATTTAGAGGTTTGGTCCATTACCATCATGGTGGGAAGCATGGTGGCATGCAAGCAGATATGGTGCTGGAGAAGTAGCCGAGAATCCTACATCTTGCATGCTACAGAATATGATCCAGGGACACTGGGAATAACTTGAGCATAGGAGACCCCAAAGCCCACCCCCACAGTGACACACTTCCTCAAACAGGGTCACATCTTCTAATAGTGCCCTCCCTTTGGGGGGCATTTTCTTTCAAATCATCACAGTGGTTAAAATGGCAATTTTAGTGTTATGTCAACTTCCCATAATATATATTATTTTTCAGTTTTAATTAACATAAACTATGCATATCAATTGTAAGCCACATGAATCTTTGATTGTATATAGTAGAATAACTAAATCCATCAAAACACCATATATATCACCCCACTCAATTGTCCTTTACACCTCTATGAACAATTATGCCTTTCTGCCCCAACATCACCCTTTTTCATCTCTGTCCTCAGTTTGATGGTACTGCCTAACCTTATCTTGCCTTGCCATTGACCAAAACTGCTTTATTATCAACTAATGAGAGCAATACATATTCACAGCATACAGAAAGACATCCCACAGTGTGTGTGTGTTGTGAATGTGTGTGCATATGTGATGGTAGAAGTTACAAAATAATCCCACACTAGTTCAGAATTACATATAATAAAGGGTTATTTATTTTAGGGAGACTTACAGATCTCTGTCCTAGATCACAGTCCTCTGCACAAATGAGGAACAGGGACAGAGTTTAGCAGCCGGAAGCAAGAGCCAAAAGCAAGAGAGCAAGAGTAGGCTTTACAGTTGCATTTATAGTAGAAGAGACCATGCCCAAGTGGGCTGATACCTTAAAGGTTATAGGCTGAAGGAGCTCCCGCAGAACATATGTAAATAGGTGTGTCAGGTGCCTTTCTCCACTTCGTTTATTAATTTATTTAAAGACAGGGTCTCTTACTGAACCTGGGACTTGCCATTTGGGCTAGACTGGCTGGCCAAATCCACCTGTCTCCCTCTCTGGGGTTACAGGCATGTGTTGTCATGCTCCATATTTTATATTGGTGGTGGGGATCCGAATACAGGTCCTCATCTGTACTCTTTACCCACCAAGCCAGCTCCTCAACTCAGACTTTGAACTCTTGGTCCCCTTGCCGTTTCTCCTGAGTACTAGATAGCCTTCACTAAGGAGCCCAGGATAGCCCCACACTGGAGATTCTTCTACCTTCACTTCCTAAAGATTGATGAGGAAAAGAAAAAGAATCAACTGTCAACAATGGCAGATGCAGTTATATCTGAAGATTAAAGTCTGGGGCTGGCGAGATGGCTCAGCTGGTAAAGGTGCTTACTACCAAGACTGATGGCGTCAGTTTGATCACTTGGAAGAAGAAAGCTGACTCCCAACCAGGTTGTTTTTCAAGGTTGGGATAAAGGTGGGGAGCAGAGAGTGAACTTGTCGAAGGCCTCTGGAGTGACTCTGGACAAACACTGTTTTTAAGCCCGTGCTTTCCTTAAGCTCGCTAGATGTTTCCACCATACATTAAACATACCAAGTGCTTAAAAGGAAAAACTCTTAGGGAATGGAAACCAGGTACTGTGCAACATGACAGCCTACTGCAGAGCTGCTGAGCTGGGGGTCTGAAGACCTTATCCTGGAGCTGAGAGGGTAGGAGAGGTTGGTAGGTGGCAGAGAGGAGGGGGGCTGGCCCCTGCTGCCAGGCTGCTGGCTGAGCAGCATGTCTGGGATTCCGTGTAAGCATCGCTGGCTGGTGGGGCTCTGGGAAAGACTGACTACAATGCTCAGAGCTGGAGATGGTGTTTGCTGAGCAACTCTGTGGTAGTGAAGCCTGGGAAGGAGAACAGCAGTGCCCAGGCAGGGACGCCTCATCTACATTGCTGGCTGGCAGCCTGCGGGAACCCAGGCCATCCTGGTCCAAGGGGTTAGACTGACTGCAGGGCATTCCAATCCAAGCAGGGACCAAAGTAGCCACAGTCTCTACCTTGCAGGGGGAGAGCCCCTAGTGTTGTAAGGTGGAGCAGCCGATCGCCTGGCTAGCTGAAATAATAACACACAAATTGTATTCATTTAAACATTGTCTGGCCCATTAGTTCTAACCTCTTATTGGCTAACTCTCACATATTAATTTAAACCATCTCCATTAACGTGTATTGTCACTTGACTGTGGCTTACTGGCATGAGTTTAACCACCGTCCATCTTGGAGAGGAGAGCCATGGCGTCTGCCACACTGTCTTCTTCCTCCCAG
>LOEQ01000470.1:172592-199407 GCA_001685075.1 Bramus lutescens | reverse complement strand
TGCCTGGCCCATTAGCTCTAGCCTCTTATTGGCTAACTCTCACATCTTGATTAACCCATTTCCATTAAATCTGTGTAGCACTGTGAGGCTGTGGCTTACTGGGAAAGATCCTAACCTATGTCCATCTCGGGCCGGAGAGTCATGGCGTCTGCCTGACTCTGCTTTTTCTCCCATAATTCTGTTCTGTCTTCCCAGCCTACCTATGTTCTGACCTATCAGGCCAAGCAGTTTTCTTTATTAATTAACCATGAAAGCAACAGATAGAAGACCCTCCTACATCATGTCCCGACCTGATATGAGTTCCAGGTTAATGAGGAAGAAGGATCAGCTCCGTGTCTCATAGCCTCTTTGAAGATACCTGTCATGTGACTTCCCTCAGCCATTTCCTGTAACTGCCTTCACTCCATGAAGGCTTCCTCAAAGTGAAGTCACTGTGTCAAGGGGAGTAAGACACCCCAGCAAGGCAAGCTGTCTTGAAAGGACCACTTACCAGGATGGCAATTTCCCCAGGAGAGTCTGTAAGCCCCAGTCCTTATAGGAGAAAGGCAACGGAGAAGGACTCCATCTCCCCGTAAAGAGTTGATAAACAATCTGGGCTTAGGAAACTCCACTCAAGATTTCAACAGCAGCATGCCTGCTGTCCACACATTCCACCAACCACCTGGGACTGCTGGCCCCCTGCTCCCCAGCTGTTACCCACCCCAGATGCTGTGTGAAAGCATGCTTGCTGTGGGCTAGCGAACAGGGAGTCTGGTAAATCCTTCTGCATGGCCCCACCATGTTAACACAACTGGACTTGGATGCAGATGAGACATAATTGGCTCCTAAACTGACAAGCATTTTTGGTACCCTTGAGTGCTATAAAGGAAATGACACTGGCTCTTAGGACTGACAATGTGAACATTGCTCTCCAGCTGGCCACGGAGGGTAGGCTGAAAAACCTGTCTGTTTTCCATTTTCAGTGCTGTATTTAATAAACTACATTCAACATTCAACACCATATTATTAAATCGATTTCTTGTTAGATGGCTTTGTCTCCTAACTGTAGGCCACTGAAGTATCCTGAGAGCACTTAAGGTGGACCAACCAGGCTAAGCAAGGATGCTGGTCAGGCTATGTATACTAAATCCATTTTCCACTGAAGCTATCTTAGTTTATGGTGGGTTGAAGGACTCTTTCACCATATTAAGTAGGTGCATCTGCATAGGAATCATGGGACTGAGCGCATAGGAGTGTATGAGGGGGACTTTGGATGACCCTGTACAGAGGGAAGTCACCGGGAGACCTGTGGGGAAGGACACCCAGGCAGGAACACTAAGACTTTCAGAGGCTGTGCTGGGGCCTCAAGTCACAAGTTTGGATTGGGGTCTGGCCTCACTCTTGTCCTACATTTGACAACTGAATGCCATCAAGCAGTGACCTACGGCGACTGTATTGTTTGGGGGAATCTTCCTTCTAACCTCAAATATTTCAGATGAGTCTAGAGTTCCAGGAATGCCTGTCATGTGGTTGGGAGGTCAAGTTTCAGAGAGTTTAGGCTGGAAGGAGCTGAAGACCAATCCCTGCTTCCCTTCTCCCCACTCCCCAGGCTGCTCAGGGGCCACTGTCATCCTGCTCAGAGTTAGGGTACACAGGGGCAAAGACCATTTCTTCTGCAGAGCTGCAGTCGCGAAAGCTGCCTCCGGTACTGGGGTAAGCACAGTTTGCTTTCTATTTGCTGTTTTATGAGCTACTTAAAACCCAAACATGTCAAAATTAGATGGGACTCAGAACTAACCTACTGACAGCATCATTTTAAGGGCTAACGTGTGACAAACCAGATGGGACCCAGGAAGAATGACAGAAGAGCAGGATTTGGCATGGACCATATGATGCTTTGCAATGATACCCAGGCCTTACTACATTTGGAATGTTCTGAGTTTGATCTCCACTTGAACACTCCTGGTCCACTTGGCCTGACTTCTTTCTGAGCTCAGTGATGGAGCCAGTCTCTACTCTGGCTCGTATTTTGGACGGGACACTGGGAATGTTCAGGAGTGGGACATTAAACCTACATTCGCCCTCTTTGTTTTCCATTCAGTAACAATTATGGCCCAGAGACTCCTCCCTCCAGCTTCACTACCTGCCCTGCCTTCTACAGGGCCCTACCTGTTCCTCCCCATGGAGATAATCCGTTGACTTTGTGAGCCGAAGTGAGCTGCTGGTGGCCACGGAGGCTGCTGATGGGAAGCTCTGAAGGCTCTTTCTGGTTCATTCTTGGAGGGCAAAGTGGAATTCACATGTCTCCCGTACCCCTACAGGCTCGGTTTCCCAGATTTAAAACAGCTGAGATGGAACGAACACTCAGGAAAAAGAGATCCTTTAATTTTTCTCCAGATAAAAAGAGCCATGTCAAGATGTAAGCGTGGATGGCCCCAGGTTAACCTGGTTCATCTGAAGATGGTTCATAATGATGCTGCAAATGGGATTTTGAAAGTGAACGCTGAACTCTATGTTGGGATCCTTTAACAAGCTAGACACGACCTATCCAGCCTGCTTTTGAGACTGGTAGAAACTGTGGGTCCCAGTCAGCTGTAGGAGATGTTTCATCAATTGGACAAACACACAGAAATACTACTACCTGCCACCAAACATTACCTTCTGAAGCCTGTCACCCTAAGGAGTAGGGGGAAAGCGTGTCCATTAGGTAGAATGCGTGTAATCATCACTGAAACCCAGGTGACAATGGCATACTAGACAGGTTGCAAATAGGGGCCACGTGATCTTCTGAGCGCTCTCTGTTCTTTCTGGAGCCCTCCTCCAGGTCACCTCCTCCCACAAGCAGGCCGCCATGTTTATTAGCCACTTCCAGTTTGGCAGGACCTAGAGCCACCAAGACACAAGCCTCCAGCATATCTTGTTTTTATTCTACTTTTAATATTAAAAACACCAAATTTTAACATCTAAGCCAATTTGGGGTGTGCGAGGGAAGCGCTACCAAGCACTTCTTTCTAGAACAAAACAGTGGTGCTCATTCCTCCCCAAGTCTAAAGTGAAGGTCTGCTACCCCAAAACCCCACACAGAGAAAAACTAATAAACTCACATTCTAGGGGGCTGATACATTTCCTAGTCTCTGCTGTGTGACTTTCAAAAAATTAACACCTTTGCTCATGAAAATATACATATTCCCATTGGCTTTGCTTAAATAAAAAATAAATTCTCTCTCCCTCCCTCCTTCCCTCCCTCCCTCCCCCCCCACACGAAGGAATTCACAGTTGGCTGCCTGACTCATCTGAGGTCATAAACAGTACATGGAGGTTGAGGAAGGGGACTCACAGCATACATCTTCGGGGATGCTCATCTTGAATGCATAGCTTTCTTCCAAACAGTGTAAAATATCACAATTCCGAGTATGGAGGGACATAGACAATCTCCTTTGAGATGTCTACAGGACAATTCTGGCACCTCAGATGTCCTTCATAGAGCAACAGGGCTCCTGTTCCCCTGTGTGAAGTATTTCCCATCCTGTTTCAGAATTTTCATTAACAAGTCAAGAATCAATCTGTAAAGCTCCCAGCCGGGGTGGCTGTCAAATCATTAATCATTCAATCAAACTCTCCCCCTCTGGTACACCTCTTCAGTACAGGAGTGTAGTTTTCCATGAGAGCCCGACGGCAGTCTCTGTCAGGACAGTCTAAGGCATGTCCCCACGTTCTTCACACACATCCATGGTGCACTGGACAGATCGGTCTCTACTGCTGGGGCCATCTTTAGTTTCAATTTGACCGTTTCACATAACATGCCTCAACACAACATACCAGCCCACCTCTGCCTCTCAGAATCAGTGCATCCCAGCCAGCGTAATCTTCCTCATTTCTGCCTACGATGGCCCAGGTATATGCCAAGTCATTCTGCCAAATTAACACCTCTGGAAGGGCAGCTCCAGTGTATGGGGGGGCAGCTAGTGTGGTCTGCTGTCCTCAAAAGAAGAACTGAGTAGTGGGACTTCTGCATGGCTTAGCTCCCAACATCTCCGGACTTCCCTCCTTTGATGCTCAAGAGGCCCCTGGGCCCTGGTTTCCCATGGTTCTGATTATAGCCCAGATATCACTGTTAACACCATCATTTAAAAGAAAAGATGTGCCATCTCATTTCTTGGAGAAAGGGGTTGAAGCTGACTAACAGTGAGCTTGCAGGAGTTTGTCACCAAAGTATTGAAATAAGTCTCCTCTGGCCCCTGCAGTGTCCAGTCATGCTAAGATATGCCTATATTCAGAGGCTGTCAGACACTTGTCCTCATGCTAATCTGGTATCTGTCAAGGCTATTAGCTACCATAACGGTACTATCTCCACCTTGGGATTTCTTTGGTCTTGTTGAAAAGGTCTAAAGCTGGTAAAGCGGGCAATGACTGAGGTGAAAAAGGATTACTGGGAAAAGGGGAGACAAATGAGGACTGTCGTGGTTTGAAAGAAAAGGGCCCCTAAAGGGAGTGGCACTACTGGAAGTCTGGCCTTGTTAGAGTAGGCGTGGTCTTGTTGGAGGAAGTGTGTCACTGTGGAGGCGGGCTTTGAGGTCTTTTTCTCAAGCTTCACTCAGTGAGACAGTCAGTGGACTTCCTGTTGCTCTGAATCAAGAAGTAGCTCTCTCAGCTCCAGCACATCTGTCTGCATGCTGCCATGCTCCCCATCCCGATGATAATGGACTGAACCTCTGACATTCAAAGTGGCCACCTCGATTAAATGTTTTTATTTATAAGATTTGCTGTGGTCATGGTGTCTTTTCACGGCAATAGAAAACCCTAACTAAGACAAGGAATAAGCCAAGAGAAAGGGGACCGCAGAAGGGGTAGCTGGGAGGGTCTGGGTAAAGTACTGATAGTCTACTAAGGGGTTTTCATTTTTCATGTATCATGTCAGGCTTTCGTAAAGAAAGTTGCCCATCTCTTTTCCATCTCCCTCTCGAAGAGGCACTCTCCCCACTTCTCCCCTTCCCCTCTTCTGTCTCTTCTCTCTCTCTTTTCCCTTCCCCCTCCATAACCCACTGAATAAATATCTAACCTCAAAAAAAAAAGAAAAGAAAAAGAAAGTTGCCCAAGCATTGTGGAGATAAAAAAGATCAACCAGACATTTTTAGGGCTAAGATGAAAGGGCCCCAGCAACATGCCTATTTCCTCTAGGATGGTGTGCTGTACCTCAGTTTGGGAGGGGAAAATATGAACCCTACCCTGGTTCCTCCAATTACTGAGGAGTGGGGAGAGCTGTTTAGATTTATGAATTCAAAGTCATTAGTCCCTCAAAGATCAGGCTCCCTACTTTGGCCAGTCCCCAAAGAAACAGAGGAGCTGGCAGGGAGACTTGGTTGTGCTAATCACAGTCAGAGGTCCTTTCCCTTCTATGAGGCTACTTGGAGTGCCGGATTTGTCAGCCATCCGTCTAGAGTCCTCCATCATGACTTCAGTCAGTTATATCCATCTTGGGTGGGTCTTCAAATCCTAGTTGAGTCCCATAGCTGTGGAGATTGTTGGAAAAGTAGGGTACTAATGTTTTGTTCTGTAGGATGGACGCGGAATTGTGTGTAGAAAAGACCAAAGCACTGAGATAGTGAAATGACAGTCTCAGAGAACCAAGTGGGCTCAGGGGGACATTTTAGAGGATCCCAGGACCCTCCCCTTTCCTAAATCCCTTCCCTTCCCTCTGACAGGCCTTCCAGTCTCCTCACTTGGGCAGGCTCTTTCTTCATACGGTTAGTTAGTAGCTGTAACAGTTGCAAAGTCCTCCAGGAACCAGAAGCAGCTCTCTTAAAGGGGGCTATCCTTGTTTTCCCCAATCTGCCTCAACTCCCCTGACTAGCCCATGTTTCTTGCGAAAGGAACACACTGATGAAGACACAGGGACTTGGCACCTCAGGGACACCATAAAGTCTGTTACATCATCAGATGGCCCTGCAGCTGACAACAGCATGATATCTCCCAGGATGTTTCCCAGAACAGAGCCGGCATCTGTGAGTGCAAGTCTGCAAGGATCAGATCTTCCACACTCAGATCTGATAAGGAGAATAAATGGGGTGGGGTTTGGCTACACCCCTGCCAGCCANGCCATTGGCACTGGAGCCCATTCTGTCACCAACACCACCCAATCTGTCCTCCAGACTCTAAACAGGCTCCAGGAGCCTCCTAGGGTTGGTGTGCAGAGCCTCAGACTAGACAACACTGAGCCATCCTGGCTGTGAGGAAGCTGGCCTCAGAGCGCCAACCACTTTCTTTCCCATTAATCCAGAACTGCATGTGCATGCACATGCGGGCAGGCGAGAAGGTCAGCACCTTCCTGCAGGGGTCCAGGACAGCAGGTCACTGAGGATACCGTTCTGTCTGCTGAGCTTGTAGGAAGCTTCTAGAGTCTGAGTGCAGTCCTTTTTGTTGCCACTGGCCATGCAGAAGCAGGAAGAGGTACGTACTACCAGATGCCATTTTAGAGTGAAAGGGCTACAGTTAGCTGCTTGACTTTAATGGTGGGAAAACACCTCACGTCCACGAAATGATTCTCTCCCCGTATTTGCAATTTGCAGCGGCTCAGTAGACACCAACATAAGCTGTGGGTTCTGGGGAATGACAGACGAGGCTCGAGCCCGGCTCCTTATGTGCTCACTACCTGACCTTCGCAGGCAAGACAGCAAAGCTTGAGTCCACATCCTCCCAGTTCTGAGCCCATCAGTAGAACCTAAACACCCTGGAAGATGCATGTCAGTGGCAATACTTTGTCTTGGTTGCTGCAGCTGACTATCCAAGACACTAGGACAGAGGTCTTAAGAAATGGCAGCCCTCCTTTAAACAATAGGTGTGATCTTTTTGAGAACTCTTCAAATTGTCCTAACTTGCAACAATTTAGCTTTCTGCAGCGTTTCTAATGCATTCAATTAGACAGCAACAACAAGGCAGCAGTCTGGACACAGCCACCAGGCTGGGAACGCTGGTACTCTATAATTAGAAACTTCTGTGGTTCACAAATAGACTAAAAAAATGCCTAAAACACTGCCAAGCAGGTGAGACACAGTGTAATTCAAACACATTTATTCCAAGTTCCATCAGTTTAAGGCTTGTCAGGAAATATTTCCTCAGTGAACTGAAGTTGGATGGAGCTTTTGCAGCTGTAAGATCTAGATCTGGTGACGAGTTTCTTAGCCGCATGAGCCATGCTTCTGCTATTTAGAATCCATGAAGAAAGTTTCAAAGTCCAGATTCAAGTCAGAAACGAGGGCGCCCACGAAGTCATCGATGGAGGGACACTTCTGCAGCATGCCTGCAGCCAAGCAACAGGAGGTTCAGTTAGCACTCAGAGACACCAGAGGCAGGACAGCTGTGGTTTCTAATCCCAGAGGTTGGCTCGAAAGCCTCACATGAGAGGACATTACATAAAATCACAGGTAGCGTGTGACCTGAAGCTGTTCCTGACTTCAAAGCATTTTATTCTTTATGCAACATCTGGTTTAGAGACTTAGGCCCAAATGCATTTCCCAAGCAATTCTATTTCTGTAGCTATTACTGTCTACTGGGAACGATGTTACCAGACTGAATTGTTGAGAATTGCTGACCAGGGTAAGCTAGGGTTTCAGTCATTTGATTATTGTCCCAAGCACACCCTGCACACTCCAAACCCAACAAGGTGTCAATTGTTTTGCAATGATCTTGAATCTGAGTCTCTCCACATTCCCCAGCCCCAGAAGGGAAGACACCTCAGATCTGCAGAATTCTGAAGGTCTCAAGAACCCACCTCACTCAGAAGACAGCTGATAGACTCTGTTAGCTGAAGTTCAAAATGAGTCTGGTCAGAATAGTGTGGTCCAGTTGCTAAGCAATAGGGATAGGGCATGGGGGAATATTCTAGAGCGATGGTTTTGTTCTCTGCCTGGATAATAATTCAAGTGACACTTGTGTGCACAAGGTAAATCTATTGAATAGAACAATGGTGATGCCTAAATTTTTTTTATCATTATTCAATACCAAATTCAACCTTGAAAACATACATGAAAGTAACATTATATAGATTGAACAGTTATATTTAGAAATATATATGTATATACATATGCATATATGTATATAACAATGAAAATAAGAGGCCATGAATTGGAAACAGCAAGGAGAGGTATAAGGGAGGGTTTGGAGAGAGGAAAGGGAAGGGGGAAATGATGTAATTGTATTAATCTCAAAAACTAAACAGAAATAACTGAAAAATTACCAATAAAAAAGAACACTGAGTTCCAAACTTGTGCCTTTTAGTAGAGAGGTACAATCGTGGGAACCTACAAAAGTGTCTGTTGTCTACCAATTTGTCTGGGATGCAGGATGAGGCTGGAAGAGGGCATGGGGACAACCTGAGGCTCTGAACCAGAGCAGCAGAGGACCAGAAGAGGAAATCAACTGGGTACAGGAAGGACAAGACTGAGTGAACAACCACAGGCCAATGAGAGTAGCAGAGAACAGGCATGTGATGTCTAGGCTGCAGTCAGCAGTGAGAAGGCCTGGGATGGCAGGGATGGTTCAGATTTACAGTCAGAAATGCACTCATTTACAGCATGAAGAATAAAAACCCAGAAACAAATATTGGGGTTCAACCTGAAGATCAGAAAAGCAAAGCAGCCAACTACCAGAGAGACCTTTTACCTCTACCAAATCTTCAGACCAAAGGGGCAAGATTCTGTCTCCACGAATCCTCAGACTCCATACTCCACTGAGTTCCTGTCTCTTCCCCTTTATAGCCACATCACTCCTGTCTCCACCTCCCTAGTGCTGGGATTAAAAGTGTGTGATCCCAAGTGCTGGGATTCAATCTTGTGTAGCACAGGCTGGCCTTGAACCCACAGAGATTGATCTGCCTCTGTCTCCTGAGTCTTGGGATTAAAGGTGTGTGCCACTACTCCCTGGCCTGTAAAGCTGACTAGTATGGCTGCTTTGCTCTCTGATCTTTAGGCAAGCTCTATTTATTAAAACGCAAATGAGTACCACTATCGTCCCTTCCTCATGCACTGTATGCAGGGTGAGACACAGGGAAGGAAAACCAGTTCCCAACATGCAGAATCCGCTAACTAGGCAGGGCTAGCTGAGAACAATAATAGTATTTTCATTTTGAGCTACAGATTAAGTGTTTTTCTTCTCTTTCAAATTCAGATGGATTTAAATAGCTCCATCTTGAGGAAACATGGACAGAAAATTGGACTGTGATGCCTTTGTTTGTACAACTGAAAGTTGAAGCATCATATTCTTTACAGGATGAAAGCAGACACTCAGATTCTCAGCTGTGCTGCTAGTGCAGGCTCCTGGGTCTAGGAGCATGCTCTGTAGAGCACCTTCCTATGCTGGCAGTGCTATGAGTAGATTCCACCTGATTGGACAGCAGTGCACACACCTTCCCTGGGTGCCAGCTTTCTTGATGCAGATTTGTAGGAAAATCTTTAAACATGGCTTTCAATCAATTATACATTTTCTTTTAATATCTGAAATATTTCTATAATTATATAACTGCTTATTTATAATTAAATGACTGTAACTGTCAGGGGGTAAAACCATTTACTCAGAGCCAAACTACACAGGTAAGGATGACCAACCTTTGTCTTTGAAGTGGACCAGTTCAACCCAACAATCTGCCAGCATCAACGTGATCTGGCCTCATTCTCGGAACAGAGATACTCAGTACCCTTCCTGTGCCAACTCACTGCCCTGCCCATCCTACACCATTCTTGTGCCTCAAAGGTGACTGTGGCAACAGGAGAGAAATATGAACAGGTTGGGTTTTCCTCAAAATAGTTTGTGAGGTCTGATGACTTTGTTTGAAATGTGACTGTTGAAGATGAAAGTGTAGGAAGAACTTGGGACTTGAAGGATCAGGAAGGAGCTTCTGGGCACACAGCAGCTCCAATCAAAGGATCGAATTCAACACAAAAGGGCTTTGCAAGTATCAACATGAACCGATTCTACACAGACAACTAAAGACAAACCCAATGTTTGAGACAGTTTAACAAATAAGAAAAATGAAAGTTGGCTAGATATATGTCCTGGTTAGTTTTTTGTCAATTCAACACAAGCTAGTGTCATCTGGGAAGAGGGACCCTCAACTGAGACAAATTCCACCATCAGACTGGCCTGTAGTTAAGTCTGTGGGGCATTTTCTTCATTAATGACAGATGTGGGATTTGTGGGAGGGCCCAGCTCACTGTGAGCAATGCCACCCCAGGGAGTTATTAGAAAGCCAGATGAACGTGAAGCAGAGGAGCAAGTCAGTAAGCTCCCTTACTCCATGGTCTCTGCTGCAGTTCCTGCCTCCAGGTCCAGGCCTGAGGTCCTGCCCTAACTTCCCTCCGTGAAAGACTGCAAACTGAAGGAGAAACAAACTCTCTTCCCTACCTTGTTTTTGGTTGGTTTTCCCTCACAGCACCAGGAAGCAAACCAAAGCAGTATCTACCTACCTACCTCAAACCTCTAGGAACACTTGTGCCTGACAAAGAAATTGACAAAACTGTTCCCTTTGTCTTTAAGTCTTCATTTGGAAAGGGTGACAGTAACTCTACAGTTTCTTAGGAGGCCCTAGATTGAGGAGAGTTGACAGCACAGCTCTCTGTGGAAACTACCACGGGGGATATGGATGCAAGCAAGGAAGGGCTAACTGTGTTCAGAACTGAAGAGAAAAATGACAACGGCAAGAAAATAAGGTCAAAACTGCATTCAGACACACACTGTACACCCATCCCAGCTCACAAAAGGAAACTATGATATTGAGTCTCATGTACCTGACCATCTTTGAGAGTCAAGCAACATCCAATGACCATTAAGTAAGAATGTTCCAATTTATTTTTCTCATTTTACCTGAGAGGCAAATAGGACAACAAATGACAGTGTAAGCCAGAACACTTGCATCCTTGTTGGTCTACTTCTAGTACCTGTTTAACAACCTTGAAACACAGGGCAATTATTCTGGGCCTAACTAAGTAAATTATGATATCAAGTCAATTCCAGAACTGATTGTTGTAGCAGGCAGGTTTCCAAAATGCACCTTGTGCCACTCTCTAGTGCCTGCTGACCCTGGGTTGAAAAGAGTAGAGGCAGAGATGGCTCACAGGGGTAGATGCAGAAGTAGAATGGGCTTGCTAGGGAAGAGCCATTCAAAATGGAGTGGGCACTGAGTGCCAGGCATGGCGTTAAAAGCATTAATATCCTGGCTCTTTTTTTCAGTGCATTTTTTTTGTTGTTGCTGTTGGTTTTTTGTTTGTTTGCTTTGATTTGATTTTTTTAAAAGATTTATTTATTTATTATGTATACAACATTCTGCCTGCATGTATGCCCACATGCCAGAAGAGGATGCCAGATCTCATTACAGATGGTTGTGAGCCACCATATGGTTGCTGGGAATTGAACTCAGGTCCTCTGGAAGAGAAGCCAGTGCTCTTAACCACTGAGCCATCTCTCCAGGCTCTTGTTTTTGTTTTTTGAGACAGGGTTTCTCTGTGTAGCTTTGGAGCCTATCCTGGTACTAACTCTGTAGATTAGGCTGACCTCGAATTCACACAGATCCACCTGCCTCTGCTTCCCAGAGGCCTGCACCACCACCGCCTGGCTAAGTGTATTTTACTTTGAATGTTTTAAATTGAAATAGAAACCTCCTCTTCCTCTCTCCAGCTCCTCCCAGTTACCAGCCCTCTGACCCCTCCCAGGCGCTCTCCACTCTCAAGTTTTTAGCCTCTTTTTCTTTATTTATTATACACATACATGTGTATCTGTATTCACAAACATATATTAATAGGACCCTTTGAGTCTGTTTGTGTGTATATGGTTTCATATACCAGAGACAGGTCTCTCAAGCCATGGAGAGAGGCCACCCAGTTCTCATGGTTCCTGTTGGTTTTCTTGAACCCTGGGAGCTTGAATCCAGAACCCATGTATTCTTTAGGTACTAGGGTATGGTTTTAATGTTCTCTGATTCTGTGAGACAATATCCCTCCTAAAAATGCCACAGTTAATGATCAGCATCCTTGATGTGTTAAACGTGTAGAGAAACCCTGAAAACTTGTGACTTCTTGATGTTGCACGTGACATCACACAACAAAGCATTGTCCCAGCCAGAACACCCATTAGGTTTGGGCGGCCCACACTGCTGCTCTAGAAGCACAATATGAGCAACCAACTGTGACTACCTCAAAGGAGACCAGACAGAAAAAAACTGGTTTGTGCTGGCTGGCAGAGCAGCAGGCTGGTAATGGCCACAATGGAACACTTGGGAGACTAGGAAGGACAGCCCATGATGCAAGGCCTTGTCCTATCAGGGCACATGTTGAATGCTTGTTTGTAGCTGGGACTGTCTTGTAGATAGGGAAAAAAAAAAAGCACCCAATAGTTCTGAGCTTCTGGGTATTTTCTGGATGTCCTCATGTATCTGTGACAAGTCCTTGCAACAGAAGCCTTCTGTGCTTGGGGGAATGTTACTCAAACAAGCATCTATACCTCACCAATGAAGTATACAACATTTGTCCAAGCAAAGCGCATGCTGTGACTGTACATACACAATCTAGCCAGACATTTAAAACAGCCACACAGTGGCCTGTACTCTTCAGGCCCATGAATGCCCTTCTGGGTACACAGCTAATGCTTCTATTTGCAAACATGGTTGAAAGCAGCTGCCTGGCTGCTGGCATGTGTAAGCTTCTGAACCAGCCAGCCCTGTAGAGGCAGAACTTTGCTCTGGCTCCTTTACTAAGTGCCTGGGGTGAAATGGTGTGTGTATGGGTTACAGAATGCAGGGGATTACCAGCAATTAAACACATTAGAATTCAGTTAAGCCTTGAAAGAGAAGTTAAAGAGTTACTTCTCCCCTTTGAATCTAGTTCATAGATTGTTCAACACCAAACAAAGAATAAATTAAATGTGTGTTTCGTACAAGTTTAATGAAAGACAAAGGAGGACCAATGAAGAGTCCTACAAAGAGAACCTGTGTAAGGGGTTTTCCACCCACTTGTTCATTCACTTCTGAATATTTATGCCAAAGAACCCAGTGTGAACTAAAGACTAACAAAAAAATCACCTTCTATCTATTAGGGAGATATTGTTTATAAAATCCTGAGACTCTGTCTTATAGGATTTGTGAGGTTTAAAAGTTGAGAACGATCTTACTGGTGTCAATCTGGGAAGCTGTTAGAAATGCAATTTATCACTACTTTTTGTTTTTGTAGTTCTGGATGAGTTGAATCCAGGGCCCTCGCCGACTAGACAAGAGGTCTACCATGAGCTATATGCCTGGCTCAAGAAACACAAATGCTTGATCATGGGACCCCAGACCCTGCATCAAAACCAGTGTCCCAGGATCTGCATCTTGCTCAAGTATAGAATGGCTAGCCCCAAGAGACCAGAAGAGGACATGAGCCTGAAATAAGATACAGCTGTCCTCAGCTGGCAGCTATTGTTGAAAATTACTAGGCACGAAAGATGTGCATCTATTTAAACCATGAAAGAGCTTCCCAACAACAATAGGAAACAATCATAACCATTAAAAAAAAAAACAAAATTGTTTGGAACATCAAATGCCAAGTTCTCAGAGCAAGGACAAGGTAGTTGAAAACAAACCTAAAATGGTCAAACAGATTTCCATGAAAATACCTAAAAACCTGTGCAGGAGTTGGGAAGGGCAGGTCAGAGGGCATTGGGGAAGCCAGAGGCTGTGAAGACACTGTGGCTCCATGTAAGGCTGGAATAGTATTCTTATTTACAAAAGAAGAAGCAGGAGAGAACAATGAGCAGGCTGGAGGGCAATGGCTGGGTGACTCAAGCATGGAAGTCCAGAAACATTTCTTGCATGGTTTGTTCCTGTGTCCACCTGCTTGTTCTGTGCGTGAGAACTATAAGCAAACCTCAGCCCAGCAGGAGCCAGAGGGAGTTGCCACCCCATGGAAAGGCCCCACTGGTGGGCAGAGACACTGGGGGCCTGAGGGAGAGCCATAAGTATTCATGAGTGATGCTAGTAGACTGGATGGCTGCTGCATAGGGGCCAGTGCCTCCGGAATTGGGCTCTCTGCCAAAACACCAAGCTCCAGGCCCTGAGGGTGCCAAGAGTGTTCACTTCTCCACTTCTACAGCTTCTTCTGCATGGTTCCCCAAACACCTATTTTTCTTTAGAAGTCAGAATTGTCTCTGTCACAAAGATTGCCAGTTAATTAAATGGCCAGATCACATGCCAGTTACAAGAGCTAATGAAATCTGGGGATGGGGGAGTTTCAGGGATAAGTATTGAGAGTGTTCTACATGCAGAGGACAATTTTCATCCAAATGATGCTGCCTTTCTGCTAGGAAGAAGGTCCAGGTGACAGGTGAGCGAGTTCTGAAGGCTAATCTGCTATCTCCAACCCATCCCATCCCCATATGGACACAGGGCTCTTCTGGTCAAGGTAGGGAAGAGAGCGCCAGAGAGTAGCGGGAGACAGTCGTCAAGCTTCGTCCAGGGGGACATGGGGTGGGGTTATCTCCACAGGCCGGGGGTCTTCCTAGAATTGGTTCTTCGCTTATCAAGTCAGGCAAGGACATTTTCTGTTTATGGGCTTTGTGGGTGCAGGAGTAGTTTGTGGGGTGGATGTGCACTGCCTGGAGACAGAAGACCCTGGAGCTCTGATGGCCTGATACCAATCAGGAGAGCAAGACTGCAGGACAAACAGCACACCGGGTCAGCTGAAGAAGCACTTCCACCTCAGCTGATTAAATTCCGGCAGAACAGTCAGTCCTACTTGAGCTGTCACTCACTTAGGGGAATCTGGTGAACTGGTGGGAGCTCAAACTCCAAACAGAAATGACCTGTCAGGGCAGCAGGTCAGTTCAGAAAGTCAACACAGGAACTATCAGGAACTACCAGGTAGTTACAAGAGTGCTGGGCAGGCTTGGGTGTGGGGCTGAATGGGACATTATCCGGCTTCCCATGGCATTTTGTGACTTAAGATGCCAGTCTAACTTTCTTCTTCATGGGCATTTTCTTCTGAAGCACATGAAAGAGGAGCAGAGAGAAAAAAATTGCATTCTTCCTTTTCTAAATACACTTTGGAAGTCTCCAAACAAAGCAATGTACTCTGACAATACAGCGAATATTTGGTAAGTGGTTAGTTAGCCTTGGTTGAGCAACTAGATACGGACCTGTGGACCAGACACCTAATGTCGGTAAGCCTCCATCCTGCCAGAAGCAACCCAAGGAAAAGCAAAAACGCCAGAGTTTAATAGTCACGAAGTTTAGGAAACTGGCTCAAGGTCACCTATTTTGCTAGACTGTCACACAGTTAAATAAGGTTGTGTTTAATGCAAGAAAGTGACTAGTAACTGTAACAGTAACCCTCAGCCTCTGGGGCTTGAAAGCCTACTTCCCAGTTCAAGAGTTGACGGATGAGGCTATCCATTATTTTTGCACAAGCTGAATTTCAGGATACTGCTCTATGATTAAGTATTTAGGTTATTACCACAAAATGTATAATCACAAGCTAATTATCCAGCTCATGAATCATTGCTTATTTTACTTTTTTCTGCTTCTTGCTATCTGCTCAAAAAAAATTTCAAATAGCTAACTACTTAATAAAGTAAACAAACAAAAAGATGTTACTAAAGTCACCCCAATTGATGACCTGATATAGCTATAATAAAAGATTTCTTATGAATACATCACTGGGGTGATGGGAAAATTCTAGAAAAGGACACTGGGGACAACCATACAATTTTGTAAACACTAACGCTTTTGAACAGTAAGCTGAAATGGTTAAAATGGTGGGTTTGGGGCTGGGAAGATACTTGGGTAGTGCAAACATGAGGACACAAGCTTACATCCTCAGCATCTGCACGGAGCAGAGACAGGTGTGTCCCCGGAGCTCACGGGCCAGCCAGATTTGCTGAATTGCTGAGTTTCAGGTTTAGTGAGAGACCCTGCCTCANGAGACCCTGCCTCAAAAAAAAAAAAAGATGAATAGTGAGTGATGAAGACACCTAATATTGGCCTCCGGCCACTGCTCGTGTGCACGCCACCCCACAAACACACACAGTCAATCTTATGTATACTTGACCACAGCCGAAACAGGAGAGATCAAAAGTGCTTGCTTGCTCCAAGCAGTACATGGTTCATCCGATGAAATGTTAACCCAACATTACAGAAAAGCAGATTACCTTACAAAGACGCAGAAACTCTGAGGAGGTCTGAACATCCATCTGCAATACCATGACTAATTCTAAAAGTCCTCTGTAATAGTTAATGGCTACTTTTTATGCCAAAATAATTATATGTGCCAAACTCAGTTCAGACCAATTGGGAACTATAGCAACAAAGGCTGCCTGACGCCTGAGAGCTGTTTAGTGACTTTTATGAAATTGGAATTCCCATTCCAAGTCTGTCTCTCCCAAGCCTGGGGCAACTGTGTGGCTCACCTTCCCCACTTTGAAGTTCCTCCTCGATAGAAGGTGGTGGCTAACCCACACCTTTAGCTGAAGGTGGATCCCCACTATCTACCATCAGCTCCTGAGGAAATCAGACCGCCCCCAGCAGGTAAGCTGCCAGCAAGTCAAGTTCTTTTCTTCCTTTGAACTGGAGAGCTGTCTGCTCACTCCCTAAGCTGCATTATCCACCCCTGCTCATACAGGCTGCGTCTCCATGGAGTCATGGCTTTGCTCATGTGGGGCCTCTGAACTCTCAACAGACGCAGGGGCAGCAAGTACAACCCCACACGTGCTGTGTGCACACTAGTCAGGTCTCATTTCATCATCAGATATAATAATTCTACTTATAATTACATTTCTGGGTTACAAAACATTTTGCCTTTTGAAGTTCAATATCTTCCTGAGGCCAACATGCCCACACAATAAATAAAGACACACCCTCTTAAAAAACCCAGCACCCGTAACCAAAGTGAGGCCTCAGCCTTGAGAACGCAGGTGCTCTCTTTCATTTCTTTCATTCCTTAAAGCTCTCAGCTATTTCTGAGGCTATGCTGGGTGAATAACCGAATAAGCAAAAAGGAAGGAGTCTATTTACTTACCTATTATGCTAGGCTACCATCCTCCTTTATTACTGAAACTATGTCATAAGCCCAGTGTTCCCAACTCTAGATCTGGTGTCATGACACATGTCTTTACTTACTCCTAGGTAAACGCTGATCAAGAAAAGGAGGTTCCCACCAGCAAGCATGCTTCAGGAGCCACGTCATTCACACTTGGCATATCCAATTTTACTGTAAGGTCATTTCCCTGTAGGTAAGGCGAGAAAGGTATATCCTTTCTAGCTTGTGGACCACTGTGCAGACTGGTCTTGGAGAGCTCAGCAGCATCTTTTCCAGCATAATGTATTTCTGATAAGGGAATTCGATTACCAGAAATTACAAAGGAATGAAGAAAAAAATACAGTGGAACATGCAGGCAACTACTTCCAAGGCTAGGACTGCCTGGTAGAACCTGAAAAAGACGCTGAAGGAATTACCAGCCCACGCAAGGTGAGTCAGCTCTGCAGTTGAAATCCAAGTTCTGTCCTTGCTACTGGGTGACTTCAGGCCAGTGAATTACTAAGCACCCTAGACTGTTCAAAGGATTATTGCGACTGTTCTCATCACCTTTGCTACATTTGTAACTCTCCTCTACACATTCAACTCTTAAAACAGTCAGATGATTTGCTAAGATCCAATAAAAACATCAATGCTTGGAAAAATCAGTATACAGGGTATTTATAATTTTAACGGAAATCTCACATTAGTGTGAAATATGTATACATATCGCCAATTTCATAATCCAAATTCATTATCATTAATGTTGCACCACACCCAGAAATGTCTCCTTTTAGGTACCCGAGAGACATATACTAGAAGACAGCCTATGACGACTGTCGGACATTTTCCTACTCCAATGCTCTGTGGCAACACTTCCAACAGGAGGTGGCTAGCAAATGTTAGTTTCAATTTCTTTTAAAAAGAATTATTTTATTTCTAATTATGCTTATGTGTGTGTGCACTGTGCTCAAGTGCCTGAGGAGTTATAGGCAGGTGTGAGCCACCTGCCATGTGTGCTGGGAATCAAAGTCGGTTGCTCTGCAAGAGCAGTACTTGCTCTTAAATGCCGAGCCAGCTCTCCAGATGCCAAGTGTCACTTCCTAAGCTAAACTCTTCTCTACATGCTGAGTACCCTGTTGTAGGTGATGTTCCAAGTGTTCTATTGGTGTATGCCCAGCATCAGTTGACTCAGAAGCTCAAGGCCTCAAGAGTACTGGGCAAGAAAACTGACTCCAATCAGAGCTCCGGGCAAATGATACCAGCTTTTCTAATGTTACCGTCCATAATGTACAGTCCCAACCTCATATTAAGAATGACATCTGGTGCCCCTCAACCAAAGAATGAATAAAAAAAATGTGGTAGGTTACACAATGTAATATTACACAGCTATAAAAAATAATGACATCTTGGAAATTTGCAGGAAAGTGGATAGATCTAGAAAAAACTATACTAAATGAGGTAACCCAGACCCCGAAAGACAAATATAATATTTACTCACTCACAAGTGGCTTTTAGACATAAAGCAAAGAAAAACCAGCCTACAATTCACAATCCCAGAGAACCTAGACAATAGAGGACCCTAAGAGAGACATACATGGATCTACATAGGAAGGAGAAAAAGACACGATCTCTTGAGTAAGTTTGGGAGCGTGGGGGGCATGAGAGAGGGTAGAGGAGGAGGAGGAAGGGAAAAGAGTGGAGAAATATGTATAGCTTAATAAAAACAATAAAAAAAGAGTGGCATCTGGGAACTGGGCACAGTGGTATACACCTTTAATCCCAGTACTCAGGAAGGAGCGGCAGGCGGATCTCTGTGTGAGAGAGACCCTGTGTCAAACTCCACCCCCCAAACAATACCATCTGTGGCCTAGAGAGATGCCCAGTTGGTAAAATGCTTGCCACAAAAGCATGAAGACCCGCGTTTATTCCCCAGCACCCATGTAAACCCAGGTTTAGGGGTATGTCCTTGTAATGTCAGCACTGGACCAATGGGCACAGCGCATCCCTAGGGCTTGCCAGCCAGCCACTTTAGCTGGTTCAATGAAAACCTTGTCTGCCTCAAAAAGTAAGGTGGAGACAAGATGAAGGAAGACACTTGACCATGACCTCTGACAAGCCCCCTGCCATGCACACCCTTACACACTTTTACAGTCACAAACATGTAATACATACACATACACACAGAGAACATCACACATGCAGACTATTGTTAATGTTTAATGATGTTCCCACTAAATAATCATGGCATTAAAATATATTATCTATGTGGTATTTTTTAAATGTACATGCATCTAACCATGTTTTAAACAACGAATTTACTATTATTGTGTGGGTATGTGCACCATGGCACACATGTAGAGGTCAAAGGACAACTGTGTGAAGCTGGTTCTTTCCTTCCACCCTTATGTGCATTCAAAGTATTGAACTCAGACCATCAGGTCTACAAGGAAAGTAGCTTTACCCACTTGAGTCATCTATGAACCCCATCCATAAATTTTTGAGAGATAATTTCAGTTTGTAGTCTAGATTGGCCTTGAATCTGCAATAAGACAGAAGTGTCTTAGCCACTTAAGTTCTGGGGCTATATACATAATGTCTGGCACTTACAATCTTTAGAGGACATAATGAAAAAAAATAAAACCATAGGTATATTTTTTCTGGTTGAGTCTGTTGGCCAGAAGTTATTTTATTGGGGCTTTCTTGGTTCTGAAATAAGATAAACCCAGACACTTTTCTGAAATGTTACACAATAGAAGGGCTTGAATAAATTAATATCTAATAGAATATAACAGCATCTATAATTCAGAAGAAACTATCATAGGAAGCACCAACCATTAAAGTAAGAAGTGACAAGTGGGTTGAAGAAGACAGGGGTGAGGATGTAGCTTCAGGAAGACAGTAGAGGGGGGTTGAGCCAACCAGTGCTAGACCACTCCATACTCACAGTAAACCAAGTACCATTGATAGTACTACTGACCAGCTCTGAAGGACTAGGGCAGTGCCCAGACTTCAACACATCTGTTTCCATGACTTATGCACCAATATACGGTAGATCCAGGATGCTGTACACAGTACACTCTGATTACATCATCAGCCTTCCTGTGGAGTGAGCCTGCTTCCAAAGTGTTGCTGAAAACACAGCACGGGAGCTCTGACATCCCTTGGCAGGAGCTTCCGATGCCCTAGGTTTAGTATGGAGGTGCTTGGCTGTGCTTCAGAAATCTAGAGAGCAGCAGCAATCTGCTTGTGAGTCTGTGGTCTTCGTTCTGTATCTTCTCTGAGGCTATTTTATAATCAATACTGTTCCACTCTGTGGGCACAGGCACTGCCTGAACTACACACAACAATTTACAGAACATTTACGGGTGAGCAGTTCAAGTTCTAGCAGGGCAAAATGGCACATTCATATAGTATATCCCATGTACTTGGAGAGTGAAGCAAAAGAGATGTCGGCTGGGTGGATCTTTAAGTGTGGATCACTGGCATACTTACCTATCAAGTGCAAGGCCCCAGGTTCAAGTCTCAGCAATGAAATGAAGTAAAATTGGTTAATGTCAGTTACAGGGAGTGGCATATGCTGGCTCACACCTGCAATCCCAGCCATGGAGAAGCTGAGGAAGGAGGCTACAGAGTGAGACCCTGTCTCAGAAAAACACATAGCTGCTCTTGGTTCCGACTCAGGGTCCCTTAGTTATTCCTGGGGGTCCCTTTCAGTCTTTCCAAATTTTGCTCATCTCCATTCCTTTGTGGTTCTATCAAGGCTCAGAACCTCTATCAGAGCTGCTACACTAGGCTGGGACTCTGGTAGGATCCTTTATTCTCTGGCCTCAGCCAGCCTGCTGCCCCTCCTCCCAACCTACCTCCATCCTCCTGGGATGTGGGCTGTTGGTGCAAACCCAGGGTTCCTCTAGTTCTTTCCTGCTGCTCCTCGCAACTTTCCCTTCTAGCGCATCTCCATTCCATTGTGATTCTTCTCAATGACCTGCTCTCTACCAAGGACCCCATAGCGGCCACACTTGGGTGGGACCCAGGGACTCCACAGCTGCTACACTTGGCTGGGACCCAGAGTGGGAAACAGCAACCAAAGACTAGAACTCCCACCCAACAAAAATAAAGACTGGCTGTCACACCAAGAAACACTTCAAACATCATAACTCCAGATGCTTAGACCTCAGCACAAATGTCACCAATATGAAGAACTAAGACAACGCTTCCTCCAGAAGCCAGCAACCCTATTGTGATAGGCAGTGAAAACAACAATTTACCAGAAACAGAAGACAAGGACGTTAAAACAGCCTTTATGAATATATTCAAGGACCTTAAAGAGAATATGAATAAATACTTTCTTTAATGAAGACTGAAAACAAAAACAACTGAACAAAATAATAAAAACATTTCAAGACATGAAAGTAGAATTTAACAGAACAATAAAATCGCTAAAGAAAATCCAAGCTGAGATGAAACTGGAATGAAAGGCTCGGCATGTCACACAAAACCTCAGAGGCAAGCCTCGCCAACACGGTGAAAGGAATGCAAGAGAGATGCCAGGTGCTGGAGACGAGGTAGAAGAACTGAACACCTCACTCAAGGAGAATTTCAAGCCTAAAAAATATCCAGGCACAAAATAGCCAGAAAACCTGGGACATCATGAAAGGATCAAAGCTACAAATAATAGGAATAGAGGAAGAAGGAGAAGCCCAGGTCAAAAGCTCGGGAAATTTTTTTTAACAAAATAATAGAAGAAAATTTCTCCAATCTAAAGAAGAAGAGACCTAATACAAGAAGTATACAGAATACCAAACAGACAGGACCAGAAAATAAACCCCTGCCTATGACACATACTAACCAATACTAACCAAAGCACTAAATATATAGAACAAAGAAGAAGCTGTAAGGGGAAAATGATAAAGTAACATATAAAGCCAGGCTCGTTCAAATAATACCCAACTGGCCAATGGAGCCATGGCTCTCAACCTGTGGGTCGCAACCCCATTGGGGTCAACCGGTCCTTTCCGGGGGATAGCCTCAGACCATCAGAAAACGCAGATATAATTCATAACAGCATTAAAAGTACAGTTATGATACAGCAATGGTAATTTTATGGTTGGGGGTCACAACATGAGGTATTAAAGGGTCGCAGCATTAGTAAGGCTGAGAACCACTGCAATGGAGACTCTGGAAGCCAGAAGGGCCTGGACAGATGTTCCACAAACTCGAAGGGACAACAGATAATAGCCCAGATTACTGAACCCAATGAAACTATTGATTGACATTGTGATTCGATAGGTAGAGAACGAAAAACATTCCACAATGAAACCAAATTTGCAATTTCAATCTACCAATCCAGATTAGCTACATTCAAGAAGACACAAGGAATAAACACTCCCAGTATGGTTGGTTGGTTTAAAAAAGGGGGGAGGGGGCCACCATATAGGAATAAAATAACAGAAATCAATTAATACTGCTCATTGGTAACTACTAACATTAACGGTCTCAACTACCCAGCAAAAAGACACAGACTAATAGTTTTGATTAGAAAACAGGATCCATCCTTCTGCTGTACCCAAGAAACATACCTAGTCATCAAGGACAGACGTCACCTCAGGGGAAAAGGATGGAAAAGGTATTCTAAGCAAATGGACCCAGGAAGCAAGTACATGTAGCTATTTTAATAGCTGACACAATAGACTTCAAACCAAAACTAATTAGAAGAGACAGGAAAGAAAACTACATACTCACAAAGTAAAAATCCACCAAGAAGAGACTTTAATTCTAAACACTTAAGGACTAACCACAAGGACACCCAAGTTCATAACAGAAACACAACTAACTATAGCTAAAATCACACACTGACTCTCTCTCACACATGGGTAGTAGGTGACTTCAATTCTTCACTGTCACCAACAGACGGGCCATGCAGACTAAAACAGAACACAGAAATGCTGAAGTCAAATAATGTCATAAATCTAGCAGACCTATCAGATGTCTACAGAGTATTTCACCCAACAATAAAGAATATACTTTCTTCTCAATGACCCATGGAACCTTTTTCAAAACTGACCACATATGAGGACATTAAGCAACTGTCAACAGACTATTGAAAAAAGAACGGAAACAACACACTGCATCCTATCACAATGGCCTTGATCAATAAAACACAGCACATGCTAGGGGGATGTGAGGAAAGGGGAACACTTATTTATTGCTGATGGGAGTGCAAACTGGTACAGTCCCTATGGAAATCAGTGTGGAGGTTCTTCAAAAAGTTGAAAATTGATATACCACAAGATCCAGCTATACTACTTTTGGGCATATAACCAAAAGAATCTACACCCTACTATAGAGATACTGGCTCGTTCATGTTCATTGCTGCTCTATTCATAACAGCTAGAAATTGGAAGCAGCCTAAATCTCCATCAACTGATATGTGGATACTGAAAATGTGGAATGTTGGGTATGTTACTTTTGTTAACGCTCCATTTGTTTAACTTTGTGAAGTTGTGTTACTGTGCCTGTCTAAAACACCTGATGGTTTAATAAAGAGCAGAATGGCCAATAGCGAGGCAGAAGCAAGGATAGGCAGGGCTGGTAAGCAGAAAGTATAAATAGAAGGAGAAATGTGGAAGAAGAGGAGCAACAAGAGAGAGAACAAAGAGAGGACACCAGGGGAAGCCACTCAGGCACCCAGCCAGTCATGGAGTAAGAAGGAAAGAAAGGTATACAGAAATGGAATAAGATAAAAGCCCAGAGACAAAAGGCAGTGGGGATAATCTAAGTTAAGGAAAGCTGACAAGAAACACGCCACACTAATGCCTGGCATTCATAACTAAGAATAAGCCTCCATGTGTTTATTTGGGAGCTGGGTGGTCGGTCGGTCCCCCACAAAAGAGTAAAGAGTAAAACAAGCAACAACAGTGGCACATTTACACATTGGAATAATATTTAATATTATTTAGTTAAGATAAATGAAATTATGAAATTTGCAGAAAGACAGAAACAATCATCCTGAGGTGACCCAGACCAAAAAAAGACAAATATCGCATGTTTTGTCATATATGTGGATGTTAGTTTTTAAGCTTTGGATATGTGTGTGACAATCTTTTTTGTTTTTTTGGGGGGTGTTGTTGTTGTTTTGTTTGTTTGGTTGGTTTTTTTTGTTGTTGTTGTTTGGTTTTTCGAGACAGGGTTTCTCTGTGTAGCTTTGGAGCCTGTCCTGGAACTTGCTCCGTAGACTAGGCTGGCCTCGAACTGAGTTTACCTGCCTCTGCCTCCCAAATGCTGGGATTCAAGGCATGTGCCACCACTGCCAGGCTTAAAATGGAGTCATTGTATAAAGGGGGAGACAATGCCCCGGCTAGACATCTTATGGTACCAACTAAGATCTCCAGGGCCAGGAACAGTTTTATTTTGTTGAGTTGCTGGCCAAGGGGTCCCACAGACTCCCCATCCAAATATTGTAGGCTACTGTCAAGGCTATTGGTTACCTCTATAACCTGACAGCAGGCCCTTTTACTGAAAACAGCTTCTTTACGTCATCAAACACGGAGAAACTGAGTTGGTGACAACTGAAGTCTCACCCCTTGTTACCAGCATTCCTGATACCAGAAGGTACTTTTTACACTGGAGGAAGGAGAAAAGTAGTTCCAGTATCATCCAGCTACAAACCCTGTGACCTACAACAGAGACTTGACTGCAAGATACACGGTGCAATAGTGGCGTAAATGTTACTTTCTGATTAGGTTTAAGGTCCACTTCATGAGATGGAACACGTTCCTGATAGTTCTAAAAGTGGCTAAGAACCTGAACTAGATCATAGGCCTAGGGGAAAACCTAATACTATGACTCTGCTAAAGGAATATAGCAATAAGACAAAATAGATCAGAGCACCACTCGAGCCTCATCAGAGAAGCTGCTTCTTGCAGCAGACGGAATTAACAAAGAGATCCACAACTGGCCAATGTGTAGGGAGTGAGAGACTTTGGAGCACTCAGTCCTAAATGTCTTCATTAAACTCCTCCCCTCAGGACTCAGGGATCTAACTGGAAGAGGAGGCAGGAAGATTGTAAATGCCAGGTGATGGATGACTCTAAGGAAAACAGCCTTTTCTAGACTCATCAGGACCATTACACATACGAACACACAGCGACAGTGACAGCACACAAGGCCTACACTGGTTCCAACCAGACAAAACCCCAGCACTGAGAGGGGGAAGTGGACATAAAGTCTCATCCCTAATTAAGAATCTATTTTTAATTGATACTTGATGGGAAGAGAATCTATCAAGCACACGCCCATGCTAATGAATAGTTAACCAATACAAAGTGGAGCCCATATTTTTTTGTGTACTTTTTTGCCTCATTTTATTTTTGTCTTATTAAAAAAATATTTTTTTATTTGTGTGTGTGTGTGTGTGTGTGTGTGACAGAGAGAATATGAAGTTGGGTAGATAGGAAGGTAGGTAGGATCTTGGAGGAGAAAGAATATGATAAAAATCTATTATATGAAACAAAATTTTTTTAAAAAGTGACCAACCAATCAACCGACCTCTCTGTTTAGTTGCTTCTCTGCTGCTGCTTCCATATTTCAGCTTCCACATTTCATTCCATCACCGAGGGAAGCCAGGGTAAGAGCTACAGGCAGAACTGACACAGGGACAATGGGGCAATGCTCCTTCCTGGCTTGACCTCCATGGTTTGCTTAGTCTGCTTTCTTACACAACTCAGACTCACACTGTCCAAGTGTGGCACTGTCCACAGTGAGCTGGGCCCTCAATCGAGAAAATGCCCCACACACTCACAGCCCAGTCCAACGACAGCAATTCTCCATTGGGGTTCTCTCTTCCCAGCTGACTGTACTTGGTGTCAAGGTGACAAACAATAACCAGCATGCCTCACCACGGCCCCCCAAGCCCACCACATCAAAACCAAAAAAAGTATCAAGAAGGAGGAAAATGGAGGCAAGTAGAGGCTCTGGCTAATGCTAGTGTAAGATCTGATCTACCAGCTTCTGGAGAGAGGAGGCTTTACTCTTTGGTCTGTCAAGAGATCAGCACACCGTAGGGCTTCTCTTGCACAGTGTCAAAGCACAATGTACTCAACAGTTGCTACAGTGGTCCCACAGGAGCTCACCCCTGGCCTGCTTCAGCCAGCACAAAGGTAGTTGACACAGGAGGTTGATTAAGCATTAAAATGCAGTAAGCACGGCACGGCACTACTTATTCCTGGTGCTCTCAAAGCCTCAAATCCCAGCCACTCTTCCTGTGGCCGTCTCCGTCTGGTCTTTCACTTAAAGGAACCATGTGCTTCCTCTTTGGTGTATCCGAATCTTTGAAATAGCGACTCTACTTTAACTTTCCCACTTTGCATCTCAAATCTTACAAGCTGGTCTCACGTCCCCTTTCTAAGGAGGGGCAGCTTACAAGAGTAGCCTTTTGAATGGTGGGCGTGTTTGGTCCTTACACCACGCCACCACCGGGTCAGAGCAAGCTGCAGGCTCCAAGATGGCTCCCAGAGTGGAGGGAGACTTACACCCCTGTGCTGCTCCACCCGGGACTTCTTCTGGAGCAGAGCATACTGGCTGGGTAGACATCTTTGAAATTTACCATGGGGGATCAGGGGGAAGACTTGTTCATAGCTTTCACTGGACACTACACCGCTACACAGACAGGTTGTTAATCTTAAACAAATGAACATCAGGGTTTTCATTCTATGAGATTACTTGTTGGGCACTATGAAAGCATTACAGACTAATTGTTTGTTTGTTTGTTTGTTTGTTTGTTTATTTATTCATTCATTCATTCATTCATT
>LOEQ01000470.1:147650-166283 GCA_001685075.1 Bramus lutescens | reverse complement strand
GACCTCTGGAAGAGCAATCAGTGCTCTTAACCACTGAGCCATCTCTCCAGCCCCCGTGATATACTTCTTTATATGATTCATGAACACATTAAAAAATCCACAAGGCCCACCTGTCTGGGAAGCTCTGACTCATTTCCACAAGCACGAGTGCCACACATACCCCTTCACAAGACAGTAGAAGGGAGGGTATTTTCAAGTGAAATTTCATTTTATCTTACTGAAGGAGACCGACTTTGTCAAGATACAATGGCAGCTCCAGTAAGGAAATATCCAGTTCTGTTCTGCCACACTTCTTCAGTGAGGAAACCTGCTTTCACCATGCTGCATGGTCACGGAGGGGAAAGGCCCAGTCTCAGGGCAGCCTGCTGTCTCCTGTGAGAACCACTGGGTGCGGTGCCAATGCCTGGCAGCTGGGGAAGCAGAGACATGACTGCCTAGCAGTGGGCTTTCCCTGATGAGACAGAAGAAAGGCACTACTGTGAGCTCTTGGGTAGGCTGCAGGCCACTGTGGTCTGTCTCCAGGGGCTGCAAACGCCGGAGGGACTGAGTGGCTAAGCAGATGGCTCACTATGGATCTCCAGTGCACCTACTTTTCAAGAGCAGTGTATGTTACTGAGGATTCAAGAGGTGCCTCTGAGCTCTCTGAAAGCACCCAATCCAGGGTCTCTGACACCACACAGAGGCATAAGGCCCCTGAGAAACAGTGCAGAGCTATACTAGAAACTCATTTTTCCCCTCAGAGTAGCAAATGAAGACCAGGTTTGATCAGAGAAGTACGGAGTCTGAGAAAGGCATGCTATTTATCTTCTTCATCATATTTAGAAACAGTTAAATACATAAAATACCTAAGAAAACGGAACTTTTCCTAAATAAGTAAAGCCAACTAAGTCAAATATGCTTTGAGGAGTTATGTGGTCCCCAACTTTGTTATGGCTGGTATGCTCAAGCCCTGAGGGCAAAGGAGACACACAGAGCAGGCTCAGCTACTGAAAACCCTTAGTGCAGCTACAGGTGAGGCAAAGGAACAAAATTCCCATCCCCACCCCAAGTCAAGGCAGCATCCCAGCTGAAACACAACAGGCAAGCAGAAGGCATTCTGCAGAATGCACTGTAGCAACCAGGAGCAGTCACAAAGTCCTGATGACCATCCCTACCTTTGCAAAGGCAGAGACCTGCGGACCTGACTGGTTTCTGGCAAATTCTGGCAGGTTCAGGCTTCTTCTCTAACCACCACATCTGACAGCTCTTCCTTGACTGGTCCTAGTTCTTCATCTTATTTGCATGCCCATATTCAGGCAAACAGGGCCCACCTTAGCAGCTAGCTATATAAATTTGGGCAGTCTGAAGCTAGAGAACCAGAGCAGTTGTGGGGGCCAAGATAGAAGGCTTCAGAGCCCAGCTCCCAGCAAGCCCCTCAACAGAGAGGAAGGACTCCTCCAGGGTTTCTGCCCCAGGGAGGGAACTAGAAAGATTGCCTTCTAGACAGGACCAGGGACAGCAGGTAGAGGGATTTGTCAGTGCAGCTACTTCTAGGGTCAAGACCAAGACTGGCTGGAGTCAGGTGACCAGCTGACCCTGCTACTTCTGAAGGTGACCTGCAGACTTGCTCTGCAAGGGACTGCTTTCTGCAGGCACCCAGAAGTCCCTGCCACACCCTCAAAAATATCTGAGCTTTAACACTTCTCAGCACATATCTTCTCTAGTATACTGCTGCTGAGAGTTCACATCAGTTTCATTTAAACCCCACCTGCAATCTGTCTTGCTTGTCCCATGCAAAGCCTGTCAGTCGATAGTGAACTGATATCAAAGCATCTCCTACTTGTATTCTGGCTATCTACCTACTGCAATCTTGGAGGAGAGTGGACAAGAGACTGTGGGAGAAAGAAGATGGTCTCCACCAAGTGTTTCACTTATACATCACAAAGCTCAGCAACCCTATCAGTTAAGCCCAGGGGTGCCCTGATGTCAAGGCTAAAATGCCAGCATCTGACATCCTGTTTTGTGTGTAGACACACAAGTGAGTAGCCATTGTGGGTCTTGTCTTATAAATCCAACTCCTGAGTTACAACAGATGTTGTGACCTCTCTGCAGACCCCCCCACTCATGTAATATACCTTATGAATCAATAATAGTATCTGGTGGGAAAACATGAAGAGAAAAATAAAATATTGTACAAGCAGAGTAGGTCTACTGTTGGTGCTAACTGGAATCTAAATTCTACAGCTGTAGCACAAACCATGGACTTGCTTTTCTCTCACAAGAATGGGAATTTGAATGCAAAAAAAATTATCATTTTTTTTTTTTTTTTAGCTCAGAAAATGTTTCAGATAAAGCACACAGTTTGTAGGAGGAGGGTGCGCTATGGTTTGGGGCAGAGTGGAAAATCCGAGCAGTTAAGAGAACCATGAACATTAAGGTTGACTTGTGCTGAACAGTGCTGAAGTTAATATCCATGTGAGACAGCATTTAGAGCCCAGGGAAGCACAGATGTCACACACACAAACTATCACCACAAGCAAGTGGTTTCTTCAGTGAAATGGGCTGTCTACACAGGACTGGGTACTACCCGCATGCAATCCACTGCCTACTATTAGAGCCAATTCATGTCCCTCTGCCTGGAGCCTGTTTCTCGGGCTCCTGAAAAGCTTGGTCTCTGCTGCAGGGCCAGGCTTGAATCGTGGCTCTTCTGTTCACTACTCCCAACAGAAGCAGGGAGTCTGGTCTGCTTCATCATCTATAAAATAAAGATGATGATGGTTCATGCCTCAAAGGATTCCTAAGGAGATTAAATTAACTACCATGTGAGAGCCCTTTAAAACAGTTCTAGCCAGGCATGTGGTAGTGCATGCCTTCAGTACTAGCTATTTGGAAGGCTAAAGGAGAAGGGCTGCTTCAGTTTAAGAGCCAGGGCAACATAGCTAGACCCTATCGCAAGGAAAAAGTCACACATAAGCAGTTCTAGATGTAGCAAAGATCAAGAAGGGCCAAGAGAGATCGAGGAGGACACTGAGGCAAGATTAGCATAAGCTCTTCATTAAAAGCAGGCAATTTGGAGTTGTTCACCAATGTACAATACCGTAATGTCATCAAGCATCGAGTAGAGAGGGAGCCTAGACCTCAACAACCCAACCAACCCAGGCAAGTTGATCAAATGAGCACAGGCTCACAGGAGCAGTGTCTGCCTTGGTGTCTTTCACTCCCCTACCCCTGGAGCTTACAAGCAGGCCTGGTGAACACTGCTACTCACATGCTTGAAGAACACAGGAAGAATCAAATGCAAGGATCTGGCCTTAGCATCAACAGTAGGCACAAGGACACTTTAGAAGAGTTACTACCAAGACAATAAAACAGCACTCTGCAAATGCTGGGAGTCACTTCCTAGGGCAATTTCATTACAGTCAAAGGCTTAGCTATAATTATAACTACCAATATACTGAGAGTGTCCAATAAGAGGCACATCTCCCTATAAACATTTGTGAGGACATTCCATGAAAATTCATGACGGTCACTCCCACCTACAACTAAAATTTCCATAAATTAACATTTGTCAATATAGGAAAACAAGAATTAATTTTGATACTATTAAAAGATGCTTTAGGCCTCCTGGGGCCATGGGGCCACATGCGGCCAGTAGACGTCCAAGTATCACTACAACAAACATATGCCATAGAGGTGTAGGAAAGAGAAAAACGGAGCGGGTCCGCAGGACGCCATACAACAACCTGGAGCTTACACAGATGTCAACTCAGCCACCGAACCTGCTGCCTGGTCATGGCACCCCCCCACCCCCTGGCTCTGGGCAATAATGGAAGCCTGAGATGAGAAAAGGTTCACCTTCTGGCTTGGACCTCTTAGAAGAACCACTGTGAACCAGAGGCCATGTTGGTGTTGGTTGCCCATGCTGCTACCCAGACTGCAATGAACACTGACACTGGTGATGTCCTCGGGCTTTGCTGCCTTGGGGAGCCATGCTGATGTGATGAGGCCATGTTGAGGCGTGTGGTCCATGCAGTCACCGAGGGCCATGAGTGGATCAACGGTCCTGAGGCAGCCAAGGGCCATGTTGATGTCTGTGGCCAGCACTAACACTGAAACCCTGGCAGAGGCCTGTGGTTGGGGCTGCTGCCTGAATCCATATTAATGTCCTTGGGCTCCCTTGGTGGATCACAGCGCTGCAGTGAGGCGACTGTTCCGGCTATTACAGGGCTCTCATCAGCTGATGGATTCTGCCATCTGTGCAGGAGGCTGGTCACTAGGAATTTGACCATGCTCCAGTGACTTACAAGGACCACACAAAATAGACTTTTTTTTTTTGGTGGGGGTCATGGGGAAAGGGGAACAGACATGGGAAGACTGGAAGGTGAGCAGGATCAGGATGCAAGGTGTGAAATTTCCAAATAATCAATATAAAATAATATTTTAAAAGATGCTTTAATTAGGTTCTATTTTTTTTTAATAGATCAAATCTCTAACCTTAAGCTTTGGGTTTCTCAGAATTAAAAAAAAAAGGAATAAATGCATGAATTCTTTGGGTTAAAATAACAGCAAAATCCAGACAAAAGTAAGCCCTCTACTATGACCTGTTAAGAGCTAAAGGCATATTTCCTAGAACTTTGGCAAGTTAACTATTTTCTATAGAGAATTACCAACATTCTGAAAGCTGACTCTGTATCACATACCCCATGCAGACTAAAACAAACCCCTAGTCCCAGAAGAAGAGGCAGTGTGGGCTGTACTTTACCTTGAACCATGAGCATGGGCTCCTTGCCCCCACCATGGGCTAACATCTCTCTGCGGTAGCGTTCCCCGGCGGCCCTGGGGAAAAGATTCTGTTAAATATACTGGCTCACACAGTCTGTGTGGCTCTATCTATACGTCTTGAGCTCTGGGGGACATTTTATACTTTAAAATAAGGTATTTAGTGTTTTTATGTTTTATGCAAATTATAGTTCTTGTTAACACAACCAACTACACAGTTTAATGAGATTAGGTAAGCTTTCTGGCATGGTACTGGTGACTGAACCCAGGGCCTTGTGCATGCTAGGCGAGTGCTCTACCACTAATCTACACACCTGGTATTACTTTCATCCTACTCACTCTGCAGGCTTTTTGTGCGTAATAGGTAATTCTGTCCTAACTTGTGTGTGTGTGTTTATGAAGCACATGTGCATGTAGGTGGCATGTGCAAGTCTGTGAGTATGTGGAGGTCAGAGGTCAACCTCAGGCAATTCCTCAATGGTTCTCTACTCTACTTTTGAGAGAGTCTTTCTCACTGACTCGGAAGCTCAATGATTCAGCAGTCTAGCAGGCTGGCTAGTGAGCTCTGGGATGTTCCTATCTGTACCTTCCTGGCACTGGGATTGCAGGCCTATGCCACTACACCTGGGTTCTGGGGACTTCGACTTCTAAGCAGCATTAGATCATGAATAAAACATGACCATGATCAGCACCCTAACATGAGCACTAAGGCAAAGCAGGAAACTCACAGAGGCAGGGCAAGGTGTGAAGAGGCTTAGCCAACCTCTGACCTTGGTGTGAAGAGGAGGTAGTTTCCCTCCTTCTGGCCATGGGCAATATCACCCTTCCCTCAAATCAAAGCCTTCCTCTTTGGCCTCCCCCTGGCATGCCTCTGCTCTGGAGTCCTGTGTGCCAAGGAGACCCAGTGTCTGGCTCTCAGTTCAGATTCTTTGGTGCAGAACCTGTAATCCTAACTCTGGACGCTGAAGAGAGAGAATCATGAGTTCCAGGGCAGCCTGTATCACCTGCCTCAAACAAAACAAAATATCAAACCAAACACAAGAGAAAGAAAAAAGGACTCTTTGACAGAGTTTAGGAATTTCCTAGTCCAGCGAGAACTTCTACAAGCTAACTTTTACATGATCGTAAAAGTACAGCAGCTACGTGTCTAGGCAAGAATTCACATATAACCAACAGAGAAATATTTGGAGATATGTTTTTATTAGCATGTGGTTTTCTATTAAAGTATAGATCCTTCAAACAAGATGAAATTTTGTCTATTTTATAGAAATCTTCAGTAAAGAGCTACCAGCCCTGATTTATGGTAGTCAAGCTGGCTGTAGACCCTTTGGAATAATAAAGTCTGTAAAGCAGACCAAGTGTCTGCATATGCACGGGGCAGGGGACAAAGTGAAATGTGGGTACCAAGCTATAAAAAAAAAGTAAAAACCTTATGACGTCAGACCCAAGTTGAGAAGATTCTGGACTGAATGTGGTTACTAACTTCCAGGATTATCTGAATCTGTGAAACTGTAGGAAAGCTGAGGGGCATGCAGGGAGTGTACAGAGACACGCAGGTGGGGTGGGAGACCCCAGAATCCTCTTGGTCCTCTGCTAGCTGTCACCCATCTCATAAGCCCCGGTGTGCTCTGATCAGCCAGCTCTGCAGCTGCTGGAAGGCCACATGGAGTTGAGGCTGTGTGAACAGGCAGAGTGCTCAGCTGATAGCCATCTCCTGGAACTACTGAGACGTGTCAGATATCTCACTTAGGTGGTGAGAAGACAAAGTGCTCTAAGCGACTATGACATCAGGCTGTAATTACTGGTTTGCTTCCAAAGGAAGCTCCTTTGAAGGAATCCTGAGGCCAGAGCCACAGGTCCTCTGGGCTCCTACTGCTACAAGGTCCTGTGAGAACACCAGGAGGAACTCAAGCAGAGACACAGCATAAGATGTCCTGCTCTTCTTGGCCTGTACAAGGCTCACACCTTCTAGACCTTGGCCAGAAGATGGGCCACTAGCCCTCTCCCAAGCACTCCATGGCCATGTCTGACTGTTCTGGGAAGGAGTGGATCTGATGTTCCTCCCACTTTCAAACACTAAACTACAAGGGGCACATTTGCTGCTCCTCTACTGATCCTGTGCTCCTGAGAGCAGCCCAGAAAGTCAGGTCTTGGAAATTTTGTCAGAACGGTCAATGCTGGTCTAAACCACTGGTCATCCAATTGAAGGACACATGGGGAAGGTTTCCTGGGACCCCTCAGAGGTCAGACAGCAGGGAGTGACGAGAGGTGGTATACCAAGGCTCTTGTACTGATCAAGGGGCAGTGAGTAGATGCCAGGAAAGGACCCAAGTCAAGGTGAACAGGAAAGCAGGCCCCTCTTCAGGACTGCTCATTTCTGTATGGACAATTTCGCTGGAAAAGGAAGGCATTCAAAGCAGGAAGAAGGTCCATTTCCAGAAACAAACTGGGTGTTAATGGCATAGGCTGGTGCTGCTCTAGGCGAGGAAGACAGTGGATAGGAAAGAGGAGTAGGGTGTTCCTAGTCACACAGGCTTTGGCAAGAAAGCCTGGCAAAGCCACAGGCAGCAGAGGGCTGCATGGAAGGCAGCCAAGCCTGCTCTGGGCAGATGCCAGGGGCCTCACACAGGGTCCCCTCTACAACCAAGGATACCACACAAAAGGCTTCAGAGCTGCACAGTGAGGGAAAGTTCATGGTCACATCAGGAGATAGAAAGGGCCCACTGGAGAAAGAGGCCTAATAAGAGATGGGTCACAGTGTCCCACCCACTGCCAGGACACGGGGTGCAGTGTGTGTGTGTGTGTGTGTGTGTGTGTGTGTGTGTTGCATCTTATGGGTTATGGAGAGGATGTTTCATGCCCTGCCCTACCCTTGTTACCTGTTAAAAGGATCCTGTAGGAAGCACTCCTTCCAGACCATGGATGCTACAGCCCTGGACATCAGGTATGAGTAATATTTGGCGCCATATCCCACGAGGTGGCTGAACCTCAGCTGCCAAGCCTGCCAAAGAGAAAGCCAGCACAGGAGCTGAGAACAGCATCTGAGAGGACACAGTGCAGCATACACACAGAGCTTAGACGTCCCAACTCAAACCCATCCCAGAGTCATGTCACTCACAATGTCAGTATTGTATCTGTAGACTATTATGGGCTTACTCAGGCCCCCTCAAATGTGTGTGAATAGACTAAGATTATAAGCCTCAGAATGTGGCTGGATCTGAAATGTGTTAAGATTTATTTAACTTTATGTGTGAGAGTTTTGCCTGCATGTATGTGCACCACATTTGTGCCTGGTACCCACGGAGGTTAGAAGAAGGCATTAGAGCCCCAGGAACTGGAGTTACAGGTAGTTGTGAGTCACCACGCAAGTGCCAGGAATCAAACCCAGGTTCTCTGCAAGAACATGTTCTCTTAAACTCTGAACTATTTTCTCCAGCCCAAAATGTGGACAAAGACCCTAGAGACATGTATACAAATAAAGATCTCTGTACACAGAGATGGTTCCCATTGCAGTACAAAAAGAAAAATCTGACAGCCTGGCCTTCAGCCTCCAGGGGTCGGCCACTGCTAAGACACTTCTATGTTTAGAGGACCCAGTCTGGGGGCCTAAGTGATGAAGGTTCCTGAGAACAACTTCACCTCAGGTGAACACACCTTTAGCATACAAAACATGTTTTACTGTTTAATTAAATTCTCTTGGCCAATTTCTTTTCATTGAGTTTAATTACTTAGTACATTTTATTTCATAAGATAACCTAGAAAGAATACAATGTCATGAGGTGACTTTTTCTTGGTTATCTGACACTGTAGCCACTGTTTGCTATGTGACCTCATTTCTGAGGGGGTTTTCCTAAAGCTGAATGTGCCCACGTTTCTATTATGTCACTTTATGGTATTTCATATCATTTTATGTCAAAGCTAAAAGGCACAGAGTAGGAGGGGAAAGAGGAAAGAATTACAGGATCTTTGCTGCATAGAGAGAATCTTTCAGAAAAGACACGGGGTACGTCCAAGGCAGCATGAGGGGTGCTGCAGACAGTCAGAAAGCAGAAGACAACTCTGGATCCGCCTCCTGGAGCCCAGCTTATCTGCTGACCTTGAAGAGGAAGAAGCAGCCAGCTGGCTATTCTGCCCATAGTTTGTCACTGTGGGATGTGTATGGCAGATGGACGAGAGGACAACTCAGCGGGAGCAGCAGGAGGGTCAGTGGAGGAACAGAGGCCAGACCAGTTGTGGACATCTGAAAGAGAAATGTGGGGCATCCACGAGGGTAGAGAGCAGCTATTTTATGAAAGACTTCTGCGAGGGTGTGCAGGGGCAGGCACCTAAGCTCCCTGGACGGCATTTCTGACCAATAGAAGCGGATGTGAGCATTGTCACAGAAAGAAAGAAGGGGGCTGCAGTTTTCTGACACTTTTTTTTTTTTTGAGACAAGGTTTCTCTGTGTAGCCCTGGCTATCGTGGAACTCACTCCGCAGACCAGGATGGCCTCCCAGAGATTTGCCTGCCTCTGTCTCCTGACTGCTGGGATTAAAGGCATGCACCATACCATCTGGCTTCCTGACACAATTTTACACTTTCTTCAAGCATATATTTTATATGGCCTAAAATATTTTTTAAATGAAGCCCTTTTTTTTCTTGTAGAATCATTCTTTAACAAGTCTTACATTCCCTGAGACATAAAGGATAAGTAAACTGTAATTCTTACAACTTTGTCATTTGCTATGAACTAGATAAGCAAATTCTAGTTAATACATAAAGAAGCCAAGATATCTAAAAAGATGGTCCCTTTATCATAGAGGCGTGGCAAGTCTCAGGACACTATGAACCCTATGCCTAGCTCACAATTTAAAAACCATGATCATGTGCTAGTTACACAATTTCCACCTCTTTTGAGGTAATTACTCTGCCTGGAATGGACAGGGTGCTGTACAGGTGTATGCAGAAGTATCCCATCCTGCTTGGGACACAATCCTCAGTGTCTTCTCTCCCCTTTCTACAAAAAGACATGATTAGGAATAAGGTACACAGTATGCAGGTCATGCCCCAAAGGAGAGGGCTTTGTCTAGTGTGTACCTGGCAGTGTCCTGTGGAACCATCCTTGAGGGCAACATCCAGAAATGAGGCACACAGTCAGTTGGCACAAGGGCTCTGATGCCTCCTGACCACCATGCAGACTACACAAGTGCACTTGCTGCCATCCTGCATCGCTGTCACAGTGATCAGGCCTGCTGTACCCAGCACAAGGCATGTCCTCCCCTAGGCTCACAACAGCACATAACAAGTACAGTCCTCACAACAGCACATAAGAAGAACAAGCACTCTGAAGTGAGGCTGCTCGAGTCTGTGGGAGGCTACATTATTGCTGGGAAAAGCACTAGAAATGCAGCCCCTCAGCTTTCTGTCACGTAAGCTCCTTGCAGCAGGGGGGCAAATGAGAGAGGCCTGACTATGGGCCTTGTTCAGACAAAGTGGTGTGTGTGTGTGTGTGTGTGTGTGTGGTGTGGTATATGTGGTCTGTGTATGTGGTATGTGTATGTGTGTGTGTGTGTGGTGTGGTATGTGTGTGGATGTGTGTGGTGTGTATATTTGTGTGGGTCTAAAGTCCAGAAGTCAACATCAGGTGTCTTCCACAGCTGTTTGCCACCTGCATTTTTGAGACAGGGTCTCTCTTGGCCAGGAGCTTGCCAAGTAGACTACTGGATCCCTTGCTGCTACTTCCCCATCACGGGAATAAGAGACAAGTACTGTCAAGCGAGCTTTTTGTGTGGGTATGAGTACTCACACTCATGCAGCAAGTACTTTACCAACTACGCCATCTTCCCTGCCCCCACAAGTGTTCTTTAAAACAACGAGCCCAGGACCATTTGTGATCAAATTTCAGTTCAGCTAACTTTGACTAGCTATAAAATGCCAAAAGGGTGGGCCTCCAGAATTCACTAAGAATGCACACAGAGTTCTGTATCATCTGCCGTAGTTGGAAGGGGAGCCTTCATGCTTTTATGGCATGCTGGAATCTTAATCTACGCTGGGAGTTTCTCAGAGAGCACAAGGCTGTGATGAGCCTTCTGGCAGAACATGCTTGCCCCTTCAGTGTTGACACTTCAGCAGAACAGAGATCTAACATCTCACAGGGCCCAAGAGGCTTTGTCTTTTGTTCTGGCAGAACTAGCTTCACAGTCACAGCAGGGCAAGTGTACAGTGTAGATACCTGCTGAGTACTGTTTAGTTCTAGCTCAAGAGCAGACATACTTCACAGCAACGTGGTTGAGCTAAGAAATGTCCAAGTTCCTTAGTTTCAATTCTGGTGAGCCCCATATAAACCTCACAATAAAAACAAGGCCTTTCAGAACAGGAGAGAGATGTCAGGAGTGTGGGGATCAGCCACCCGCACTGTGGAGTCAGCCTTATTGCTCTCTCGCTCTAATTACAGACTTGAGTTTGGTTCTAAAGCCTTCTTTACCTCCAGACAACTAAAGAAATTATGCCTACCTGACACCTTTCATCAGAGCTTTGTAAACTCGTGGATAAGACCTGCAATTCCACTGCTGTTTGAGCACAATTACTAGATTCCTGCTAATTCAACCCAATATTAAGTTCTTGTTTCCATTTCACTCTTTCATCAAAAAAATGAAGGACATTATTCTTTCTGGAATGAGGCTGCAGTTCTTTGCAGTGAGGTGTCGTTTCCCCTTTAAATCTCCTTCTCAGGAGGTATGTATCAAAGAGCTTAGTTCTTGCCTTCCCTCACTGTTTTCAAAGCACAGAGCACACACAGTACTGAAGGGCCAGTGACACAGACTTGTGACTGTTCACACAGGCCCAAGATGACCCAGGATCCCACCTGCTGGTGAACCGTGCAGCGAAAGCATGGACCCTGTGACCTGCAGTAGAACTTGCAGAGTGGAGGCAAGGGGACCCTTATTTACCCTTCTCTGACTCCACAGCCTTCCAGGAACAAACAGGGTATCGTGATTATTTACTACTGTCCCTTTTGAACTTGGATGAGGAACTTTGTGCAGTCAGCACTTGTTAACCATGGGATAAACGTTCAATAACGAAACTCATCTTTTTCTCTTAATTTACTATCAAATATAGCACACACCATTTCATTTCCTGGTATATGTGGACATGTAATCTAAAACACACCAGAAGACAAGCTATCACTGGAGCATACAGGCTGCACGAGAGCATGGCGCTCTTTGCTTCCGGTGTGTGCCACGCCACCAGGAGGGAGCACTTGCTGTGTCAGGTCTGGACTCACAGTCCTGCAGGAGCACAACAGGAATCCCATGGTGACTGGCTAGATAGACACTATGGGCTTCTTGAACTACAGAGATGGTCAATGTTATGTTATGTTACAGATGAGCAACCCTGGAACTATTAAGTTCCTATTACAGACAAGAGGATGCTATGTTGCAAAAAACAAATTTGGATCCCGCATAATTTTTTTTATATGTAAGTTTTTTGTTGTTGTTTTACTTTTTTGTTTGCCTTTGTTTTATTGAGACTGGCTCTTGTAAATAGCTGAGGGTGGAACTCCAGACAAGACAGATCTTGTCTCAAAAAAATAAAATTAGGGCTGGTGAGATGGCTCCAGAGAGTTAAAGCACCTGATATCGAGCCTGACAGACTGATTTTCAATCTATGGGACCATCATGTGGAAATAATTGACTTCTGCAAGTTATCCTCTGACCTCTATATGTGTGCTGTGGCATAAGTGCCCCCCCCACTTTTAAAAATAATAAAAATATTTTGACATTTTCCCCCAAACCTGACACAGTTGTGCCCAAACAGAAAATGAAAACTTTCACATTGTAATAAGCAGGGACTAAATAAAACAGTCACGCCGCTGGGCACAATCACAGATGGTTCCATCTGCCTGTCAACCCTTGGTGAACAGACTTTGCTCCTTGTTTCAGTCAATAGAATATGGCAATGGTGCTGGATGTCATAGAGGTGACTCTGTTACATGGGACGTCCTTCCTGAATCTTCCCTTGCAGATATGATAGCACCACACTGCCTCATAGAGTTGTTCTATGTAGCGAGCTCTCTTGTCAGACTATCTTTGGACAGCCAGCCCCAAATATCGACATAGAGACTTCTTATCACTTATAAAAGTTTGGCTACTATCTCAGATCTGTTCCAGTAGCTTTTATAACTTAAATTGACCTGCTTTTATTAACCTATGTTCTGCCATGCTGCTCGGTTAACTCTGCTCTGTACCATATGTTTGACCTCTTCAGTGTCTCCCTGGTATCTCGCTGGCACAATCCACACGCAGAGATCCTCTTTCTCCCCGGAAATCCTGTCTATCCTCTCACACCTACCTATTGACCATTCAGCTCCTCTGTACACCAATCAGGGTGACACATCTTCACAGTGTAAACAAATACTCCACAACAGTTTCTGCACACAGGCAGCCCGCCAACACTTCTTTGTGTCTTGTGACCAGCAGTTTCTGCAGTAAGTATCCACACAGTGAACAGTAAATGCCATAAATAATCAGACATAAATACCTGCTTTTCATACACAATTTACACGTGTCAGTCCAGTTCCTATGTATAAATTTCCACAATCACTAAAGTTATCAGGATATAAGTAATGTAACTTACCGCATACCCCACAGCCCACCTCTGAATTTCTACAGACAAATTTCTATGACAAATCAGAATGAAGAAAATGCATAAAACAAAGGATAACCATCCTATAGTCCACAACCCCAGAGAAGACAAGAAACAAGGAGAACCCTAATAGAGACATATATGGATCCCTGGGAAGGGGAAGTAGACAAGATCTCCTTAGTGAACTGGCAGCATGGAGATAGGGAGGAGGGTAGGGGAAGAGAGAAGGGGAACAGGGAGAAGAACATGAGGAATCAGGATGACTGAGTTGAGTAAAGGACAGAGAGGGAGAGCAAGGAAAGAGATACCTTGAAAGAAGGAGTCACTGTGGGGTTAGTGAGAAACCAGACACYGGGGAAACTCCCAGGGAACCACAAGGATGACCCCAGCTGAGAATCTAAGCAATAGTGGAGAGGGTGCCTGAACTACCCTTCCCCTGTAATCAGATTGATGATGACCTTAATTGTCATCACAGAACTTTCATCCAGTACCTGATGGAAGCAGATGCCGAGATCCACAGCTAAGCACTGGGCCAAACTCCTCAGTGCAGTCAGAGAGAGGGAGGAGCGATATTATGAGCAAAGGTGTGAAGACCATGATGGGGAAACCAACAAAAACAGCTGACTCGAGCTAGTGGGAGCTCACTGACTGCGAACTGACAGCTGGGGAATCTGCATAAGACCAAACTCGGTCCTCTAAATGTGGGTGACAGTTGTGTGGCTTGGGCAGTTTGTGGGGCCACTAGCAGTAGAATCAGTATTTATNGGGAAACTCCCAGGGAACCACAAGGATGACCCCAGCTGAGAATCTAAGCAATAGTGGAGAGGGTGCCTGAACTACCCTTCCCCTGTAATCAGATTGATGATGACCTTAATTGTCATCACAGAACTTTCATCCAGTACCTGATGGAAGCAGATGCCGAGATCCACAGCTAAGCACTGGGCCAAACTCCTCAGTGCAGTCAGAGAGAGGGAGGAGCGATATTATGAGCAAAGGTGTGAAGACCATGATGGGGAAACCAACAAAAACAGCTGACTCGAGCTAGTGGGAGCTCACTGACTGCGAACTGACAGCTGGGGAATCTGCATAAGACCAAACTCGGTCCTCTAAATGTGGGTGACAGTTGTGTGGCTTGGGCAGTTTGTGGGGCCACTAGCAGTAGAATCAGTATTTATCGCTAGTGCAGGATCTGCCTCTTTGGAGCCCATTCTCTATGGAGGAAGACCTTTCTCAGCCTAGACACAGGAGGAGGGGCCTTGCTCCTGCCTCTTGTGATGTATCAGGCTTTATTGATTGCCCATGGGAGGCCTCACCCTCTCTGAGGAGTGGATGGGGTGGGGTGAGTAGAAGATAGGAGGAGTGGGAGGATGGAAGGGAGAGGGAACTGGGATTGCTATGTAAAATAGGTTGTTTTAAAAATAGAAATAAAAAAAATAAGAATGCCATTATCAACTCTATTGACCTCATGGCCAGACTGAGGTACACTTGTGGTCCTGAAGGACACAGGACAGTCACACAGCCTCATTTGATTTCTGAGGCCCAAAGTCTCTAATCATGTCTCCACTGTCCCACACTTAACCTCTGACCTTCACCTAGTAGCTTTAAATGTGGCTTACAGTTCCCCGGCTAGGAAGCCACAGCTTTCTAAACTTGCTTTCTGCTTATCGTGCTGAAAGAGCTTATCATGCTTCATTACACACTACAGATGAGGCCCGAGCTAGCCGCCTGCAACCGGGTGCAGGATCTCCGAGACCATGTGTCCTGGTGATGAAACTGAGTTCAGTGGACGATAAAAACCCCCTCGGCCCTGGAACTGCATAGCCACTGCCTCCACCTGTCATGCCGAGAAGGCATTCCAGAAGTTTATTAACTGCGCATTCTCAAGTGTCGCCCAAGGCGGCAACAGTCTGTCATCTGCAGATCCTGTTACTACCTGCATCGCACACGGCAGGGCTGCCAGAAATGAAACACGCGACTGATCCACTGAAACTACCAGGGCCGCCTGCTTTCTATCATCATGTCATCAATCCTCCCTGACTGTCTCCTCTGAAGAATGTCCAAAATTCCTTAAGTAATGGCTTCTACAATCCCTTTCCCACAAGAGCAGAAACTGTTTTATAACTGTGGCGGAGACATAAGCAGGGCCTGAGTAACACCGAACAGCACGTTACTGGGGTTGTTAAAGAGTGAGATGAGGGGCCAATACCGTTAGTTAGAATCAATACACACAGACAGCAATGTCCTAACAGCAGCAACAGGGTTAAACACTGTGTGCTCTGCTCCGTATGGGGGGCCGTCTAAAAAACCTGGGCAGTTTCCTCTATGCTTAGATTCAGAAGCCCCAGATGTAATCTCCCAAAGGTCAGCAAGTGAGATGGGCTGACATGAACTGAGAGCTTTAGGTTTCCTTCAAAACTCATCCTATGTGACATTCAGCACCCCTCGGAAGTCAGGTCTCTCTGATGTTCGCAGCAACTCGGTGTCATTCACGGGAACAACTTAAGGCCATCGAGTGCCACCCTTGAGAGTTTTCTCTGCTCCAAGTATTATGTCAACATTGACTTTTTAGTCCCCCCACTTTTGATGCTTTATTGTCTGATTTTGTCAATGAGGAAAAATAGATTGTTGTGGAGATTAAGAACACAGCACAGATCATAAGAGGCACAGCTAGCTTTTGGGCCCTGGCTTTTTCATCAAGTTATTTATTCCTTCAATGTAGTGGCTACTCAACTCTGTACTTCTAGCCAAGGGCACAGTCAAAGTAGCATATTACAGCATTAGAAACACAGAAGGCCACCTCGTTTCAAATCTGATCCATACCTGCTTGGTGACCATTTTTTCTATTGAAAATAGATTTTTTTTCATATAATGTTCTGATTATGGTTTCCCCTTCCCCAACTCCTCCCAGATCCTCCCCACTTCCAAACCCACCCAAATTCACACCCTTTTTTTCTCATTAAAATACAAACAGGTAAGATAAATAAAACAGAAAAAAGTATCAAAGAAAAAGCACAATAAGAAATACAGCTACTGAAACACACCTACACACAGAAAACCCATAAAACAAAATCAGAGACCATAATATGTAGGCAAAAGACCCATGAGGTTAAAACCATGCACAGACAAAGCACTGTGAGAGAGGAAAAAGACCTTCAAAACTACTACTGAGTTTATATTGTGTTGGCCATCTACTGCTGGGCATGGAGTTTACCTTAAATGTGAACTCATTAGAGAAAACTAAAACTAAATTTTCATTTGTGAGTAGTTATCAACTGAGAAAGTTTTTGGGTTAGAGATGGGGCTTGTGTCCACTTTCCCTCTCAGCACTGGGCCCCAGCTTGGGCCCGTGAAGGTCCGTTCTGTTGAGTCTAGAGGCCTTATTTCCATGATGTCATCCATCCTCTCAAGTTGTTAGGATAAGGGTCTTTCCACCTCCTCTTTACCATGGCTCCATGAACCCTGAGGGGAGGCATTTGATGGAGACATCCCATTTAGGACCCGGGTGTTCCAAGGTTTCTCATTGTTTGTACATTTCTCTGCACACGTCCATCAGCATCGACTTGTAACTGAAATGAAAGCCATATCCCCGTAATTCACTCTAGAGTGTGTAGCTCCGTGACTCTTAGTCTAGTCTCAGTCACACAGCCTCTCTCTCAAACTGCAAAGCATATCATCAATCACTGAGATTCCCTACATCCACTAGGGGCCAGTCCTCTCCATTCTTCCTCCCCTAGTCTCTGAAAACAACTGAACCCTTTCCTGACTCAAAAGAATTAACTTAGTCTAGACAGACCTTTTCCCAAGAGATCACAACATGAGCTTTTGTGACTGCCTACTCCTATTATTTTCTTGACAGACTAATACTCCGTTGTGTAGACACTTTCAGCGCTCATATTTACCCATGCACACACTTAAGGATATCTGGATTGTTTTCCACCTTTGAATTCAGGGATAATGTTGTTATGAAAACATGCAAAATTTGGGGTGACCATATTATTTTTTATTCTTTTGAGAAAAAATACACGAAAACACTCAACCTAGGAATGGAATTGCTGGGTCATCTGGCATGTTTACTTTCTGAAGAACTGCCAGACTGTTTTCCAAAGCTGCTACACATTCTGCACTCCCACTGGCAGGGAGGAGAGCACGAATTTCTCCCTATCCACATCAACACGCCCCCATTTCCATCCTGTGTGGTGTGAATATAAAATGTCTCTCCTAGCCTCACATACTGGACATCAGCTGATGGATTCGGGGAAGTGATAGGCTCCTGTGATTCTAACCTAATCCACAGATTAAACCACTGGTAGGTCACAACAGGATGACATTACTGGGAGGTGATGAGAAGGTACAGGATGTGGGGCCAGGATGGAGTAGTTCACTGACAGTATGCCCTGTGAAGATGCAACCTGTCTCCAGCTCCTGTCTGTCATGAGGTAGGCTGCTTGCTCCACACAGTTTCGATATCATAATGTTCATCCTCACCACAGTTCAGAAACAATGAAGCCAGCCCATAGACAGAAACTCTGAAACACTGAGGTAAAGCAAAGCTTTCTTTTGAATTGTTTATGTCAGGCCAGGTATCCCAGTGATGATCAACTTACAAACCAACTAGTACAGAGAAAGGGTACCTCCTCGCTGGGTTCTTTATTTGAATTTTCTTAACCAATGACCTTGAGTGTTACGTATTTATTGGCATTCTATTATCTTCCTTAGAGAAGCAGCTCCTGAAATCCTTTGCTCATTTTAAAAAGTGGGTTATTTGCCTTTCAATTGCTGCACACTCACCAGACACATATTCCACACACTGTGTCATTTCACCTTCATGGGAATGCCTTTAGAGTAGAATTTTGTAAAGTATCAATGAGTCCAAGTTATCTGTGCTCTCTGGTTGCTTGCTGGTGTCAAATCTAGAAACGATTGTCTAATCCAAGGTGAAGACTATGTAGACCCATGTCTCTCTTCCAGCAGCATTTAGTTTTAGCTCCTAAATCGAGTTCTCTGCTCTGTTTGAAGCAAATCTTTATATGCAAAAATATGCAGCAATTCAAGCTCACCCTTACACGTGGGCATCCAGTTGACCCATCACTATTCTTTAACAGACAATTATTTTCCCAAGGAGCTGCTTTGCGAGTCTTTAATAATAAACTGACCATAAATGAATGGGTTTACTTCTGGGGTCTCTCAGATTCATTTCCATGGACTGACACACCTATTCACACACACACACACACACACACACACACACAC
>LOEQ01000470.1:129734-143002 GCA_001685075.1 Bramus lutescens | reverse complement strand
TAGACCTGCAGACAGCCTGTCACTGCCCTCAACAATAGCCAGGATGTGCTTCTCCTTCTCTTTTGTTATAAATACAGATCGCCTGGGGAGAGGTGTTTACTGAAGCTGATGACCTAATGGCAGGTGTGCCCGTTCCCCAGAAAGAGAATATGAATGAGGTATCCACCTCGGTTGTGGGGTGGGGGGTAAGAGATGTTTGGAAAAATAAATGCGGGTAGATCTTCAGGAGTGAGAGAACCCTGAGATGTTCTTCCATGATGATGGTGTAAGCTGTGTCTAGTTATTCCTTGCGGCTCTGTACCCGTCCAGCTAGGGAAAATAGCTATCTATGTTGGGGCCTATGGGCTCTAACAATTAGGGACCAGAGAATGGGGTTCTGGGACAGGATCTGAGCTGAGGTAAAGCACTAACCCCACAGAAATGCAGGGTCTGGGAAAGCACAGTAGGGAAGAGAAGACCACGTCTTTGATGAGCAGGTAAGCATTCCATTCCATGCAAAACAGTAGTAACACAGTGTAAAGTTACTCAGACTAATCTGAACTTGACGTCTTAGCTGTCCAGGCTGCTGGAGCAAACTGACACAAACAGGACAGCCTAAGACGTAAGGCACTCTCCCTGGAAGTTGGGAGACCACAGTTCAGTTACTGGCGGTGTGCATGAGGACTTGCACCTGGCTAATGGATGATTGTCTTCACAAGGCAACTGCAGATGACGAGGACAGGAAGCTCAACCATTCCAAAGACACCTGGGCCTTCAAAGTGTTCCAGCTCATGACCTAAGAAGCAAGCCCTTAAGGCCTCACCTCCCAGTACCATCCTACTGTGGCCAGGGCTTCAACCATTTTCATTTGTTAATTTATGAACGCTTAATCCACCAAATATCTATCTTTAATGCATCCCCAGGGCACGTCTGCACAGTAACTGGCAATGTATGCTTACTGCTATAGAGGACAGTGTCACCTAGAACAGGGCTCTTGTGCAGCAGCAGCAGAAGTTCCGGGCTCTTTTAGGAAGAGGACACGAGGACACATCCCAAGGCCCCAGCTTCGGGGCTGTGTATGCTACATCCAGAACTAAGACAAGCTAACCCTTGTGACAAACGTCACTTCAAAGAGCTGTTCCCCTTATGGCACGGGAAACAAAGAGCAAATGGGGAAGGGTATAGGTGTTCTTGCCTTTCTGAGTTTATGAGGAATATGTGCTCGTTAGTGAAAAACTGGAGCATTACAATTAAAGAAACAAATCAAGGGGGAGAGCTAAGGATCAGAAGCACGAGAGACTTCATGCTGTGGGCGCCTTTCACAGCTTAGAAACTTTCAATCAAATGCACATCTTACCTTCCGAAAATGCCCTTAAAATGTCCAGTTAGTGCACTCAGTCAGAGCCCTTCTTACTGTGCCAAGCAGGCAGCTTAGAGGCTCTGAGGATGGCCCAGAAACCCTTAGGCATTTGCAGAAGCCCCTCTGCATGCCCATTTCTGCATAAGCAACAGATGCTCTATGTTCTGTGCACATCCCTGTGGCTGATAACATGGTTGACCTTGGAGTCACCAGAATAAAGGCTGCCAGAAATAGAAATACATGAGCATCGCTCAAAGCACAAAGCTTCTAATATTCTGGGACGGTTCGTTATATCCAAGCTGCAGCAAATTACAGGCCAAAAGGGGGGCAGCACTACTCACAGAAACCGAGACTAAAATGAACACTGGTGACTTGGCTCCCAGGACTATTATAAAAGCAACCCAGATAATTACGTGTTTTAAATGGGTGGGATCTAGAGCTGCAATTCTCCCACAAGCTGAAGCCATGGAAGGCTTTCGAAAATGAATGACTCGGGAGCTTAGTGTTCCAGTTTACAACACGTGTGTGTTTTAGTTATGAAGCCATAGTAAATCTAGCATGTCAGGCAAGGTAAACAGTTCTCAGTTGTTTATGTAGCCAAAGAGGGAAGGAATTCAACACACCATTAACCACTTAGGTGTTTCTAGATGTGCACCAGACGGCTCTGTACTGATGATAAAGAAAGCAAAGATAAGTAAGCACGGTGTTCTTTAACACTTCACTTGCTTGGCAACATTAGATATTCAGAGGTAGTTCTACCCAAGCAAGCTCTTCACCTCATTCAGACTGGCCATTCGCGGGGGACCTGGAACAAAGGGGTGGAAGGAGACAGAACTGTCCCAAGCAAATGTTTCACCAAAGAATTTTAATTGACTACTCCCAAGAAAAAGGTAGATATGGGGTGCTTCTCTCATGTTGCACATTTGAGTGCACATGCATGCAAGCACACACACACACACACACACAGAAGAAAGAGAGTCACAGTGAGTCCAAGATGGCCTCAGGCTCACAATAATGCTCCTGCCTCTGCATCCAAGTGCTAGGATTACAGGTGTGAGCCACCATGCCCAGCTGGCAATCTATTCTACACACATGTAAAGTGTCTCGGTCCTTCTCTAACAGTCTCCAAGCAAGCATGAGATGCGACAGGAGCAAAGGAGGAAGTGGGCTTCACACATCTCCGTGAAGACCTTGTGCAGTCGTGGTTTCTTTCACCAGCCTTTTTTTAAAAGTCATTAATATAAAAAAATTTCAAAAACCCTTTAATATAGATGGTAGAAATTATTTAATTAGTAACTATTCCTTACAGTCATGCTTCATCCATAATATAAAATAAAAACTAAAAAAAAAGGAAGCCATTGCTGTCTGCTGCTAAGTCCAATAAGCAGTGATGGCAGTTCATATTAATATTGGAACTGACGGTGACTTCGAGGCTGGGGTGGGGCTCAGGGCAGAGTGCTCATCTAGCATGTGGATGCCCTGGGTTCCAGTGCCAGCACCAATAAATTAATTCGTTCATTTGTGAAATTGTCTGTGAAAAGCTGTACATATTTTAGCTGTATTAAAATCTGAAGACAATATGCTTAACTGAACAAATATCCATTTCCATTTTCATATAGCTCTTTCTATATTATTCTCATGCTTTACACAAATAACTCAACAAAAAGCTCATAAAAACTATCATGTAAATAGAAAAAAATCTCATAATGGATTATGATGGTGCATGTCTGCTAAGCCCCACTCTGAAAAAGCTCATAGTGGGTTTGATGGTGCATGTCTGCTAAGCCCCACTCTGAAAAAGCTCATAGTGGGTTTGATGGTGCATGTCTGCTAAGCCCCACTCTGAAAGAGCTCATAGTGGGTTTGATGGTGCATGTCTGCTAAGCCCCACTCTGAAAGAGCTCATAGTGGGTATGATGGTGCATGTCTGCTAAGCCCCACTCTGAAAAAGCTCATAGTGGGTTATGATGGTGCATGTCTGCTAAGCCCCACTCTGAAAGAGCTCATAGTGGGTTATGATGCACGTACAGACGATTCGGGGTGAGACTTTCTCGTCATAGTGGGTTATGATGGTGCATGTCTGCTAAGCCCCACTCTGAAAGAGCTCATAGTGGGTTATGATGGTGTGTGTCTGCTAAGCCCCGCTCTGAAAGAGCTGAGGCCACACAGCATGGCCTGACCGTCTCACAAGTCCTCCCCACGCCCTCTCCCTGCTGGCCCCAGGATCAGGAAGGTTGGGGGCTGAGAGTCTGGGGCAGCAGCCATGCATCTCCTCTAGCACCTCTGCACACCACCTTCCAAATGTCAATGGCCACAGAAATGTCAGTTTAGGAATCTGCTTACCAAATCAAGTAATTCCAATGTAGGAAGCCTTCAGATCACACAAAAATCGTATGGTGAGCCTTCATTTATTATGTTCTCCTTGGGAATCAGAGACCACATTTCAAAGCAAGCACTCTATAAACAATTTTAAAGCCACCATCCAGCCAATGTAACCCTAACATAATAAAGAGCAGAACATTACACTGTTGGGATTGTGGGAGTAGAAGTAGAAAAGAAAACAGTATGTTTAAAATTGGGGGTACTTGAGAAATGGCTGTCCCCATGAGAAGGTGATGTGCGGTCATGCTGGCTGGGCTAGTGTCCCTTTGATAGACACTCCTGCCCATCAGCAGTATCATCAACCTGTCTTTTACCCTCAGCTCCCCAGCACAGTCGCCCACAGCTAATTGCAGATCCCTAGGTGGTAATTTCCCAATCCACAGAGCTCATGTTTGGACCTATGTCCTGTGATACACATATGATGACCCAACACCTAGATACCCTGTAGTCCTGTGGCATAAACTTATCACATTTCTGTACTACACGAGGCAGTCATTCCTCGTAGACTCCACGTTTCTCTGGTCGAGGGCTATGGTGCTCGAGCTGTGTCACTTCAACTCTCCCCATTCATCACCACCTCCCAGGCCACACCTGCCAACACTGAAGGCGATAGCCGAGCTGGGCTCTCGGAATGCTCTCCTGTGCCTTCTTTTTCCTGCTGCTTCATTTCAGTTCTACTCAGGGAGGGTTAGCCTGGCACAGCAGGGAGAGACTGGGCCACTCTTGCTTGGACAAGGATGTGGAAGCCTACAGGAACCTCTTGCAAAAGAAAAAGTCACCTCTTCTTTTAGAAACACTGCTGGTCCGAGAAGAGCTGTTCTGGAAACAACACTTTACCACCCACTGATAAACAGAGCGCGTTAAAGCGCCAACTCCAGCCACAACGCCCACATACTTTCCTACATGGCAGCCATTTGTTCACGGTCTACACCTGAAAACACTCACTAGGTCAGCTGAGAGAGACAGGCTACATGAGCTCTCCAGAACTTTCCTAGACCTGATAGCCCTCCTATACTTCCGAGCAAGTGAGAGCACAGAGACACAAACCCAGTCAGTGTGGTGGCTGGCACACACCTGTAATCTTAGTTCTTTTGGGCAGCTGAGACAGGAGTGTTTGAGCTCCAGAATGGCCTGGGCTATACAGAGACCCTGTCTCAAAACACAAAAACAAAGATATAAATCCAGAACCCTAGAACAACAAAACTGTAACACTGTATACTATCTGGGTTAAAATGGAAGAAATGTACAATCACTTAGAAATAGAAGACCCTTAGGAGGACTCAGGGATTCAAATAAGCAATAAGATTGGAGACATGGTTGAGGGTCAGGAGTGTGCACTGCACATGAAGAAAGGTGCTAACACATACTCCTTACTCCAGCTCCAGGGGGTCTGAAACTTTCTTCCAGATTCTGAGGGTGTCTACACTCACATTACCACACATACCATATAATTTCAAAATGAAAATATCTTTTCTAAAACAGCAACAAACACCACCCATTAAGAGACGGAATACAACAGAAAATCAGCCTGTGGGATATGGTTTAAAATTGCCCTCTAACCTGTTGAGCAAGACTTTTGGATTCCCAGCATCAAACTGCTACATGGAAAAAGAAGTCAAGTGCAAATTAACTTTCTGTGTTTTACACGGAGGCTTAGCACTCGTATAAATATTAATGAAATGCGAGCACAATAAGATGCTTACTCAGAGTCGGCACCATACTTCACAAGGAACAAAGACAGCCATGCCAACAGTTACAGTGATCTGAGTTCACTTTTGCCAAGCACGTCATACCAAGGCTCGCTAGGTAGACACCGATCTGTGAAGACCTCTCCGGCTAGCGGACCCTGCTCTGTGCACTGCGGCTTCTGGAGGGTCTCACGGAAGAGACCTGGGCTGTGAAGCTGGTGCACAGTATCTCCCCACAGATGGTTGAGACCTCTGTGATCACTGCCTAAAGGCCGAGACCACACTGTAAGCATCCAGATATTTTGTATGGATTCTGCCAGCCCTGCAAATATTCTCTAGGTTATCATTCAAAATTTATTTTTTTTTCTTACTATTTTATTTCATGGAGTGACTGACTATTTAAGACAAACAATTCCTAGAAATAAGCCGTTGGGGAACACCATGAAGTCATTATGACACTGTCTTTCATCCCACATGGCTGCTGCCAGCCATGGACTCCATCTCCCTGGTTATTGCCCTGACCTGCACATGTGGTCCAGCCTCAGAGCTCACCTCTGCTTCTGCACCATCCTGTACATGGCAACCACTGTCCTGGTTCACACCACCAGCATTTTGCCAGGACACAGGGCACCCTAGAATGGGTCTCTCAAAACATACTCTTTGCTTTTACCCCATACAGTAGAAACAAAATCACCTTTGAGTAATTTTTAAGATTTTTCTGAATAGCAAGACTACTTTTTTATTAATAAAGTGGAATGACCAACTTGCCACACCCACCGATTTAATCCGTAAGCACTGCTACAGTGTACACGGTTCCATTCCTTAGCCAGAGTGGCAACTACTGCACTGCATGTGACTTCCCTTCATTCCTTTACAGCCTTCCTGTGTATGTGCTCCTCTGTGATCCTCACATTTACATGGCTGTGAACTCTGTATGGAAGTTCTACTCAGCTTGATTCTTAAGAAACTCATTTGTTTTGACTTCAGCTTATTGCCTGATGGATTCAGCAGCTCTACCCCTGGTGTGCCCTTCTGCATAGTGCTTTTCATTTCCCTGCTGATAATAGCCTGGGCTTTTCACAGGGTCTTCCCCACTCAAATCCTCGTCAAAAACATTCACAACCTATTCTAAACCCTGTGTGTAGCTCCTGGAACTGAGAGAATACCTAGCAGGGAAAACACAACATGTTGTCTACATAGAATGGAAGTGATGAACGCTGGCCACAGGAGTGCCCACATCATTGTTAGTGGATAATGCCTAACTCTCTCTCAATGGGGGAACCACATTGTATCCTGCCATAGTGTCACAGTCCTGTGATGCCACGGCCTTTCCAACTTGGTATTTTAACTGGCATGCTTTTTACCAAGCTAGAATAAAACAGTAACAGGATATGGTTTTAGTCAGCATTTCTGGTCAATATGGAGGCCGTTTCATGTGGTTTACTACATACTTGTGTCTTGTGTCCTTTCAAAGTGTTTTAAAAATGCATCTTTTCTAGCATGTCAAATTTTATGCTTTTTACAATAAAAAGGGAGAAAAGGAAAGGGGTGCATGAAAATATCTACTTCAACACCTTAGTTTTCCATTTCTGGTAAGAGTAGACTGGCTTACATTATATTAAACTTATGATTCTTATCTTTCAATTTAAATGCAGTTAAATTTGTCAGTTTTCTATTTTACATTTAATGCCTGTGAACTGTATATAAGGTGTTCAATTCTGTGAGAATAAAAAGGCTGTGGGAATGGCATCCTTTTGCATTCATAGTCCCCACATTTGGGCCCAATCTGCTTAATGCTTTATGTACAGTATGAGACAGAAGTCTGGTTTTCAGACCTCTCATATGTGGTCTGGGTGCTGTTTATACCACGGACATCACAGTCCTTGCCATCGGGTGTCTCCTAATCATCGGTTTCAGATTTGAATCCCTGCACTATACACGAGGGCACACAGGAGACACCCGCTGGCAAGAAATCTGAATGTTCATAGCAAGCACAGCAACATCAGAGGACTGAGTGGCGTCTTCTAGACAGCACAACCTTCATGTTTTCATGTCATCTATTTTAAAAATGAAACTTAAAAAAGAAAAACAGATGAGCTGTGGTGATTTGAATGAGAATGGCCCTCATAGGTTAATATATTTGAGTCTTTGATTATCAGTTGGTGGACTATTTGAGGAAAGGTTAGAAGTGTGGCTTGGTTGAAGGAGGAGTGTCACTGGGAGTGAGTTTTGAGGTTTCAAAGGCCTCACACCATTCCCAGGGTGCCCCTTGTCTTTTGCTCTGCGTTGCTCCTTTATTCCACCATCATGGACTCTAACCCTCTGGAACTGCTAACCCAATCAAACATTTTCTCTTGCCTCCGTTACGATCATGATCATGGTCACAGTGTTTTATCACAGCATGCAGATAACTAAGACCTTGCTATGGAAGACTCTGGACCTTGGACTAGGAAAGCAGTTGAAAACTATAAGCAGAGCTTAACGGGCCATTCTAGCAGGCGCTGGGAAGACTGCAGTGCTAAGAGCAGTGTGGACAGATGAAGACCAGCTCAAGATGCTTCAGAGAATGCTAGCATTGGTTAAAAACCATTCTTCAATATTTGGAGAAAGAATGTGGCTGCTCTTTGCCCTTGTCCGAAGAATTTTCCTGAGGCTAAACTGAAAAGTAATGGACTAATTTCCCTGGTGGAGGAGGTTTTAAGAAAGCCTAATATTGACTCCATTGCATGGTTGCTTGTAATTACTCTTACGTAGGTCTACAATGAAAAAGAACATGCGGGGTGGGGGGTAAACAAAATATACAGTTTAAAAGCACAGTAGGGGGTTGGAGAGATGGCTCAGAGGTTAAGAGCACTGTCTGATCTTCCAGAAGTCGAGTTCAATTCCCAGCAACAACATGGTGGCTCACAACCATCTGTAACAACATCTGGTGCTCTCTTCTGGCCTGCAGGCACACATGCAGGCAGAACACTGTATACATAATAAATAAATCTTTTTTAAAAAGCACAGTAGGAAATTGAATATTGGAGCCAAGGCTTATGCTAAAAAAGATGGGGAGATAAAGGAGAGGCCTGATCAGAAATGGAATGAAGGGAGTGGTGTCCCCAGGGAAAGACATCACACAGCTAAAATTCCAACTGGTGAAAAAGTCTAAGGAATTTTCTGTTCCTAAAAAATCAACAATAAATCAAAGCTGATATGTGAATCAAGGGTGCCAATGCTCACCCCAAGTGAGTAGTCAAACTTGGCAGTGCCATCCATGTGGTTCTCGGTTTAGTCATGAAGGATACGTGAGTAAAGAGGGGTTGTGGAATCTTCCTCTACAGTTAAGGAGAGACAGAGAGGACAGCTGCATGGCAGGGCAGTCTGCGTGGAGACCCTAAGAGGTCACTGCATGAGCTGTGAAAATGAAGAAGTGTCAGAGCCATTAGCAACTGCCAAGAAAAGCTGGGTGCAAGAGTGGAACCAGCCTGTGAGAGAGAAGTGTGCACAGCTGGAAGGGCAGAGCCATCTAAGCCCTTTAAACATCAGACATGGAGCTATGGGATTTAGTGTTTGCCCTGCTTGGGCTTCAGTTTTGCTTTGGTCCAGTATTTCCTCTCTATGTTCTTTCTTCCCCTTGGTATGGCGTATACTCTGTGCCACTATATGTTGGGAATATGCAATCTGCTTTTTCATTTTACAAGGGTTACAATTAAGAAATTTCCTTGAGTCTCAGAAGAGAATGTTGACACTGTGAAAGACTAAGGGAGATTTTAAAGTTGGACTAAATGCATTTTGCATTATAACATGACCGTAAGTCTACGAAATGGAACAGGATGGTTTGAATAAGAATGGCCTCCACAAGCTCACATATTTGAATACTTGGTTCCAAGCTGGCAGAACTGTTTGAGAAGGATTAGGAGGTGTGTGCTTTTTGGAGAAAGTGTTACTAGGAATGGGCTTTCGGATTTTAAAAAAACTTGTGCAGTTCCAGTGTGCTCCCCCTCTCTGCCTTGTGGCTGTGGGTCAGATGTGAGTCCTCAGCTGCTCCCTCACTCTGCCACCAAGGACTCTAATCCTCTGAGCTGTCAGCTCAAATAAATGCTTTCTTTCAAAAGCTGTCTAGGTCGTGCTGTTTTATCACAGCAATAGAAAGGTAATGAAGACAGAGACAGGAAAGGTGGCACACATGTCCTCCAGCCACAGTGAAGTTCTGTAGGTTTAGAGAGTGCCCAGCCCTCCTAACGCAGTCTAGGTTTATTTATGACACACACTCCTTACTGGTTATGCTGTATCTACATGGAGCTGAACTTGCCGGTAGCCCAATGGTAGCACTCATGCTTAGCACAGACACCACATGTGCATATGCATACACATGGGGGCGGGGGAGGGAGGTCGTGTGATCAGCATTCTGTGCGTGTGTTTATTTTTAAGTCCATCCATCTTTACTTGTAAATCTTTATTGGAATGGGTCATTGGCCTGGTTCAAGGCCTCTGGCTTCTGTCACACTATCAATGCTGGGCCCTCACTGGGACTCCTCATGGATACCCCATTGTTGCCTTGTGTCATGGAGATCCCACAGCTCTGGATCTGCAGGCCCGGCCCCTTCACATGCTCCAGCAGTTCATAGATGAGGTGGATGCTGGGGTGGGCTATCTCAAAGCCCTGATTCTGGGCCTGGGTGGTAGCTGGGTTGGTCAGTCCACCTGCTTTCTCTCATTGTCATCATCAGGACCAGCTCTCTAGCGCTGCTCCAGCTAGTTCACCCAGTGCAGCAGGCAGCAAGGAGTGGGGTCAGCTCTCCTGCTCTCAGCCCTCAGGGCCAATTCATCTGCACCCACACCACCAGGGCCAGCTCTATTGTTTTGCCCAGGTTATGTTTTGCCAGGTATATGGCCTGCTCTCCCCAGTGCAGTAGTTGCTGAGGGGTAGAACCAGCTCTCCCAATCCCATGACCCCAAGGCCAGCTCTTCCACCTGCCATAGGTGGCAAGAGGTAGGCAGAGGGCATCTTTCCCTCACCATGTTACCACACAGCAGATGTGGGGTGGGGTCACCTCTCCTGCTCTCCCACCCTACTGCACTGCCCAGGCAAGGTGTAGGCCTGCTTTCCTGAGTGCTGCAGCCAGGGAAAGGCAGGGTCAGCTCCCCCACCTGCCACAGGCAGCAAAGAGCAGGGGATGGGGGACAGCATCTCTCCCTCACCCATTGTACTGCATGGTAGCTAAGGGGTGGGGCCAGATCTCCCACGCACATTCACTGGGCCAGGTCACCTGCACCCCTGTCAACAGGGTCAGCTCTGTTGTGCTGCCCAGGTAAGGTACAAGTCACACTGTCCTGAGTGCTGCAGCTGACGAGGGGCACTCTCGAGGGAATTCTGTACCTTTAGAACTGTCAGCTTCTGACACAATAAGAAACCAACAGCGTGGAAGAGGTCAGAGGCTTTCAATCCCAACACATCACTATCTAATCCTGCAGATGACTTCAACACGAGCCCCAATGAGAGGAGAGTATTTAACAGGCTGGCTTAAGAATGAAATTTAGTCCTTTCTCCAAAACAGCGAGGTAAAAAGTACCTAGAACTTGGAAACAGAAACGAGACTCCTACCTTCCAGTCCAAGTGGGCACTAAATAAGACAGGATATAAAGAATATAGCATAGCCCTTGGTACAATGTAAGGTATTCAATAAATGTTAGTTCCCTTTGCAGTAAACACTATTAGAGTCTCATCATATGTATAAAGACATTATATTATACAAATTATAATATATATGGTGCAGTTTTATAAAAAGTAAAGAGAATATTGACTAATACCCACTTTCCTAGGAATCTGGTAAGCACTGAGAGAAGAAAGAAAATCATGCATGGAATATTAGATAAGCCAGGACATTCCTAACTTCTGGCCATGTAAAACACAACCTCAACACACATGTAGGAATCCCAAGTCCTCCAAAGGGTAATGATGGCAACCTAGAGAAATAAGTAGTACCAGTCTAGAACGAGCTGAATTAAAATGCAGACTCACAGTGTCAGGAACATAGGGCAAGCCATAAAAGTGCTCTTGCGTTTCCATGAGGATGTTTGTGGTCGACTTCCTCAGGGGATGCTGGCCATGGTAGATTTGATCCAGGGCAGCATAAAAGACCTAGGCAGACAGAAACCTCTGTTTAGCTTTGGTAGTCCATCCTGTATTTAAGATGTGGCCAGTCAAAGATGTTGAAAGAGCACCAGAATAGTAATTATGAACCACAGCTGAGAAGACTCACAAACATAAACATGTGTTATCTGAGACATACTCTGTACCACATATATGACCAGTCAAAAGCTTAAAGGGGTACTCTGAAGCTTTCTATAATACAAGTTGTTGCTCAGTTTTGAATCTTATCCGTCATTAAATTTGTGGTCACAAAATTTAAATTTTGCAGTTAAAAATATGTAAAAAAAAATCAGAATTATAGGTTGTGGTCCCCTGAATCTAATAAATCCTGTTTGGTTTCTTCCTGGATCCTGGTAGAGCATAAATGAGAGGTATGAAGTGGCCAGAACCCTGTTTTGTATCTAGAGGTTAAAAGATCACTGTGTGGGTACAGTTGGCTAGAAGAAGATGTGAAAAGCATTCTGGTACATACCCTGAGTGACAAAGCCTGATGCAGCTGTTGTAGGGTTTAGAGCAAAGGTCACAGCAGACCTCATATCTTTGTGAGGAGAACAAAGGAAGCAGCTGCAGTAGGGGGACAGGGGCAGGAGGATTGTCCCCTCCCTAGGACAGTAGAGCAGCTGGGGAAATGAAACAGAACAAAGCAGCATCCGGGAAATGTGAGCATCAAACCTGCAGTTTAGAGAGTGCTGAGAACTAAGTCTTCCGGAGAAAATCTGAGGAGAGAGAAGTGGGCTTTCACCAGGACATCTGACCTGCATGCTTGAGTCCTAATGGTATGAATTTGCCTCATAACAAAGTGAAGTGCTTTATTTAAAGAGAAGAGTTTGACATGCAGTTACAGCTGAGGTGCATCTTTCTGGCTAAGAAAAGGAATTTGCTGGGAATATGCAGCTGCTGACTTAAAAGAGGTAAGGATTAGTTTGGATAAAAGACAACATGTAAACGACCTCTGGCCGCTAGCTTCACCTACATATAGAATTATGCTTGTGAATTATAAGGCTAAGTTAAGCCTTCCCTGGAAAAATACATACATTTCTGAATATAAACATTATGTTCCCCTAGCTGGTAATCTAAACACAGCTAAATACAGCTCTCTCAGTTCTGTCATGAGTAACAATGGGTAACAATAACCAAAGAAGTTCGACCTGATGGGGCAAATGATTATGAATGGAAACTTAGTTCTACCCTGAGCGGTACACTTTTTGTCCACACTTCAAACAAGCTAGAATTCAAGAGCTTTGTTTCTTCAATTATGCCTTTTAAAAATGATGCAAATGTGGACTTTTAGAAACACTTGGTCCCCAGTTTGGTGGCACTGTTTTGGGAGATTTAGGTGTGGCCTTGTAGAAGAAGTATATGTCACTGGAGGTGAGCTTTGAGACTTTAAAAGACTCCATATATCATTTCTAGTTCATTCTTTCGCTTTGTGCTTGCAGTTCAAAATGTAATCTCTCAGCTTCCTGCTCTGGCCACCATGCCTGCTCCTCGCTGATATGCCTCTACTTTTTTAAATTGTTTTTATTGAGCTATATATTTTTCTCCCCTCTCCCAAGGCCCCCATGCTCCCAATTTACTCAGGAGATCTTGTCTTTTTCTACTTCCAATGTAGACTAGATCCATGTATGTCTCTCTCTTAAGGTCCTCAGTGTTGTCTAGGTTCTTCAGGGTTATGATTTGTAGGCTGGTTTTCTTTGCTTTATGTTTAAAAACCACTTAT
>LOEQ01000470.1:103995-129446 GCA_001685075.1 Bramus lutescens | reverse complement strand
AGAATAATGGGCTAATATAAGTTATGAGTTAATAAGAAGCCTGAGCTAATGGGCTAAGCTAGCAGGGCAGCTGGGGCGATAAGCAGGTCCTCCTGCTACACAATGAAGCTATGAATATAGTTGAGCACATGTCCTTGGGGAACCATTGAGTATCCTTTGGGTATATACCCAAAAGTGGTATTGCTGGATCTTGAGGTTGTTTTCTAATTTTCTGAGAAATGTGCCTCTACTCTTACCTCTTTGCAACTGTAAGCCAAAATAAACTCTTTTCCTTAAGGTGTCTTTGATCATGGTGTTTTATTACAGCAACCAAAAGGCAACAAATATACTGTTTATCCAGCAGCTGCACTCTTGGAACTAATGCACTGTTTATCCAGCAGCTGCACTCCTGGAACTAATGCACTGGTCATCCAGCAGCTGCATTCCTGGAACCCCATCCTTATAACACGCAAAAGTACTTAGCCCATTTGTTAAACAGTGCATGGTAAAAGGAGTTTCACATATTCTAACACACTGCCTACACCGCCTCAGAACACACAACAGTTCCCTTCCTTTCTACCTGCTGGTCTGCACAGTACCAGTTTAGGAGTGGGATAGAGCACCTGCATTGTCAGGAATGGCTCCACCTATCGGATTTATTAGTTTCTGGTTTAAAATAAAATTGTTGGGACAGGTGTTCAAAAACAAAGCTCTAAGAGACATGTAGAAGCAAATCAAAAGGCACAGTGCCAGGGGTACATATACGTGTGATCCCAGCACTGAAAGGCTGAGGCAGGAGGTCATTCAAGGTCAGCCTGGGCCATTTACTGAGACCATGTCTCAAAATCAAAACAAAGTTATAAAAGGGCTTTCCCCAGGTAATACCATTTAAAATTCATTTTTAATTGTATTCACATTCATGGCCACTGAATACTGAAAATCCACAGTTATGTCCATACAGCTATCCTCCTCACTTAAGAATTAGGGACTGAAGCCAGGGCCTGTGCAGGCTCCAGCACTATACTGTCCTCCTAGCTGGAAAACACACCAAGAGACAACAACAGAGCTTATTTACTGCTCTCTAGGAACTGAACTTGTTTTTTCGGGGTACTGGTAGGGAATTCTTTAAAAACTGAAAGCAACTACAGAACAGCGTCCACCTGAAAGAGCTGCCTGGACCACTACAGAGCACTGCAGAGATGAAGGCAAGCATGCAGGCGCTGTTGACACAACTACCAGGATACAAGGACAGAACCCCGCCACAAGCAATCTCAGGCACTACCAAGACATGAGGACAGAACCCCGCCACAAGCAATCTCAGGCACTACCAAGACATAAGGACAGAACCCCGCCACAATCAATCATCTCAGGAACTACCAGGATACAAGGACAGAACCCTGCCACAAGCAATCTCAGGAACTACAAACAGTTGAACATCTGCTAAGAGACCTGGCATCCAGATGGCTCATAAAATTGTTCTGCCTTCATCTGGTAACCCAGAAATTGTCTATAAATATTATCCTAAATCTAATGGTAATTACTGTTTAAGCTTCACATGGAGGACCACAATTTGTTTTGAAAGACAGAAAATGAGTAACAATATATATATATGGTTGGGTCTGAGCCCTAACTTGGTTCTGTAGTCCTTTGAGGTTTTAATGATTTCCTTGATAAAAATGGGAAATGACCATATTTCATATTTCACATGTACCTCATAAGGATAGTGTGAGAATTTCATGAGTCAATCCTGGCCAGGTTCTTTGAACTGAGATGAAAGGTGTTCAGAAGCATAATTATTGTAATAAATGTAAAGCACTGGCAGGAATCTAAAATTGTGTACATATATGGGATAATAACTGGAAAATATTAGCATGAAGCATGCACACATACCTGAAGTTGCATTTCTGCAGCCGCACAAACCTTCTTAGATTCACAGAGGCGAGACACCATAGCTTTCGGTAGTGGCTTTATAAAACAAAACAATATATATGTCAGTACACTGCTTAATAAATGACTGCGATAAGTATACTTCAGGATCAATGAATTTAAAAATAACATCAAATAGGGAAAAAAAGAATGGCAGATCTCATTATAGTGTAAAAGTATCTTTTGAATATTTTAGTTGACAAGATAACATGGCTGAAGACATTCCATTTAATTTTAAGAAGAACTGTCAAATAAGGGTTTGCACATGAAAAAACAGGATTAGAGGGAATGACAGTATTGGCACTGATCTTTCAAATCTATTTAAACCCCAAAGGGAATACTTCTCTTCCTTTGTTTCCAGCAAGTGTGTTCAAGTGCTCTCTTAACTTTCAAGTACACATAATAACTGACAATGAGCCCAAAAGATTAAAATGCTGAGATAAATACTAACCCACAGTGCTACCCCCTGTTAGAGCTAGACTGATACCCTGGAAAATCAGTGTGAGGATAAACTTCAGGTTCTTATTTTTCCAACCTGGAAGAGTAAGAGAGTGTGGGTACAGTATGTTTTCCCTGTATTATTTAAGGCTTTCTCTAGGGACTAATTAGACCTATCCTATGACACTTATTTTCTTGGGGGGAAAATGATTAATGTAGTTGAAGTACTTTTCTAAGTCTTTAAAGTAATTATTATGGTTTTTACTGAAGAAAGCTAAAATCCTTTCTGTAGAGAAACATATCATCTAAGAAAGCAGAGGCAGAAGGGGGCAGTTTAGCAATCAGAGTGTGGCTCATCCACAGTTTACTATCTGCAGCCCAGACTCTGAAAGGCTTTGCTGATGGACCACACAGACACAAGAACTGCTCCTCGGACTCACTAAAGTGAAAACTACAGTAGGAACTCACAACTCACACAAACATGGAGCCTTTTCTTCACTTCCCACCCCCATAAGAAAAGCCAACCCTCCTGTGACTCAGTTAAGGAGAAGAACCAGAATAAGAAAGAACTGATTATTCCTAATGAAGAAAGAGAAAGCACTGGGGATTCACAAAGACAGAGATGGAAAAAGGCAGGCGATACAATGTTTCGAATGTGAAAAGTCCCTCGGGCCCTCATGTGTTTGAGCTTTTGGCTTCCACCTGGTGGCATTGTATGGGAAGACTCTGAAGCTCTTAGGAGGTGGAACCTTGCTAGAGGAAGTGGATCACTAGGGGCAGGCCTTGAGGCTTTGTATCCTCATTCAGCTTCCTGGGTGCAGATGCTTCCTGCTTCTGCTGCCGTGTCTCCCTGCCATGATGGTCCACAGCCCACGGGGACTACAGGCCAAAACAAGCCCTATCACTCTTAAGTGTGTCTACCAGCATATTTTATCACAGGGACAGAAAAGCAACTAAGACATCGTAACTGAGGGTGACACCGAGTTTGATAGCCCTTCATCCTGAGGTCAGCGGCCAGTGGGGCAGCCTCCGGAGCCACCATCTGTCCTCTGCTGTACAACCTCAAACTCAAGCGTCATCCTCCAGCAGGGAGGTTAAGATCTCCGAGTTCTTGAAAGTAGGAAGACGAGTCCTTTGGCCATGCAGATACCAATGCTGTGGTTGTTCTCTCCTGTCTGAGTGGTCCTGAGGATTCAGCCATCTTGACTGGACACTAAGAGGATCCCCAAATAAAACTGGAAGGCAGGCAAACCAAGAGATGCACAAAGCACAACACAGGAACACAGGAAACATGAGAGAAGCAAGGCAACATAACTGCTTCAGAAGAGTCAAACTCCTCAGTGACTCGATTCAAAGTCAAGACACTGACATAGGTTAAATGCTGAGTGAAGATTTCAAGAGTTGAAATGTAAAAATCGCCAGTGACCTGAAAAGGGACACAAGCAAATATGAATTCCATTCAAGTCAGCCAAAGAGAAGGGAAAGACAGCCAAATTCATGAGAAAATCAGCAATATGAATGAAAATACTGGAAACAAACAAACAAAAAAACTTCAATAAGGAAACAGATTTTGAAGGGAAAAAATCAAATAATTAAAACTCTCAGAAATAAAAAAGAAATGAATGAAATAAATAATAGTGGAACGCATTGCCAATAGACTAAACAGAAGAAAGACAACTGGGAACGAAGGAGCAGGTCAAAGAAACACTAGACTGAGATAAAACAACGTGTGAGTGGGAGGACAAACAGGAAGCATGACCAGAACACCCAAGAACTTCTGGAGCTGACCAAGAGACTAAACCTAAGAATGCACAGGATGAAGAAGGTGCCGAGATAAACGCTAAAAGCACAGAATATTTAGTCAATGAAATTGTAGCAGAAAGTTCAACCACAAGAGGCATTCAGAACCCTAAACAGACATAAACAAGGAAGAACCTCTCCATGTCAATGTGTCAGAAACAAAAAAGAACAGCATTTAAGGCTGTCATGGAAAGGTGCTGACTCCAGCAGCGTGCGCAGCAGCACCCCTAAAGGCCAGGAAGACATGAAGAGACATACTGCAAGCTCTGAGCAAGCTGCTGCCACTCCAAACAGCAGCATCCAGCAAAGCTAACCTGAAAACAGAGAAAGGACATTTCAAATCAAGCTAAAACTAAGGCAATTAATGATAAACAAACAAACCAGCACTGCAGAATATTTAAAGGAATATTCATTTCACTATAAACAGGAAAGAAAAGGTTTCAGTTACAAGAACATGGAAAAAAATTTCTTGAGAAGGAAAAAAAGAAAGGAAAGGTAGAAAAAACTCATCACATCCAACACAGTCATCAGCAAACTAGTAGAAAATAAAGCAACAGACAACTAAAACAGAAAAAACAACAAAATCAGAGATTAGTAGAAATCTCCCATAATAGCCTTAAATGTAAGTGGCCTCTACTTATCAATAAAGATACAGACTAGCTGACTGGGACAAAAGATCAGGATTCTAGTGGGATCTTTGTCTTCAAGAACTATACCTCACAAGCAAAGACACCCACAGACTAAGAGCCAGAAGTCAATCCATCAAGCAAACAGAAGGCACAAGCTAGCCGGCATAGATAGCTATTTTTATATTGAACAAAGTAGACTTCAAGATAAAATTAGTAAAGAAGCTCACTACAAATTAATTAGTGGGACAATTCATCAAGAAGCTCCTAACAACTGTAAATATCCATTCACTGAATGTTGAGGCTCCTTATTTCATAAAACAAACACTAATAGACATAAAATGCCAGAGGGACCCTGATACTACAACTGGAGGTGACTTCGATGCACACCCTCATCTTCACACAGGTCTTGGGACTGAAAAGTCAGAGTAGAAATAATGGAGTCAAATGGAGCTCATGGGTTACCTACCCAATAGTCCACCCATAGATGGAAAGGCAATCTCAGCAACCCATCCTGTCCTAGCCCTCTGCCCTACACAAGCCCAAGTGCTTCTGTATTGGAGGTGATATGACCAGAATCTCTTCTCCTACTGTAAAACTCCACTGCAGTTGGACCCTCTGAAGAAAGTTTGCCTTGTTGGGTTTTTCAAAATGACTGTACTTCTTTTTCTTTAAAATAGCAGAAAAAACATAATCTTGCTAACTGCATCACATGAAGGTGAAGATGTGGAGAGGGTAGTAGCTGTGCCATTTCAAAATCCAACCCTACAATCAAAGCATCCTGCTACCCAATGACAAGGCCATTCCCATACAAAGTTTTTCATTTTTTAAATTAATGCCCCCAAAAATTCTCCCCAAAAGTGTTAGTAGTAGCAATACAAAACACAGGGATTACAGCATGCTCTCAAATACACGATTAGCATAATTAATGGATAGCAATGTGAAAGTGGGGGAAATATCAGTAGGAAAATTAAATGAGGCCAGAATTGAAGGTGGCATATAAAAAGACGTTTCTCCCAATTCCTACACTTTTCACAATAAATTTAGCTCTAAACACCCGGCAGACTAGAAAGTGGAGCTCCAGAAGCTCCATGAGTGCACCAAGACATTCCTGGAAGCTCCAGCAAGGCCTGAAGGCTGACACTCATCACATTAGACAAACAGGTCTGAGAGCAAAACTTGACCTGGGCAGAGAGCTGTGCAGGGATTTCGTCTCCTAAAGTACATGGCACTTCATGAACATGTGGACATAGGAATGTGCTTAACTAAAGAGCATTTGGCCAGAACTCACGAAGTTTGTTTTAAAACTAAAAAGTCTGCAGTATTTGAAGCGTTTTCAGTTCAAACCACTCAGAAAATTCTGATCTTCAAAACATGTAATTCCAACATTCCAGATAAACAACTATAAATTTCTACTTGGCACATATTTTATCTGAGATAAAGAGTGTATTTTCCAATTCTTTTGGGAAACCAAAAGAAAAGACAAAATTAGTAAAAAGTTAAATCCTAGGGGCCAAGATGGCTATGCAGATAAAAGCTCCTGCTGCCAAACCTGATGACCCTGTGAACCACAGTAGAACTCACTCTTGCAGGTTGCCCTCTGACCTCTGCACAAGTATGTACACATGTGCACACCAAATCTAAGAAATGTAATAAAAGCTTCAATTCTAAATGTTCCACAAACAGTACATTGAGTACCCTCATCTGTAAAGGTCCTCACATGTGTTATCTGGAAAAGCGGGTTAGATCTGGAGGAGTTGGGAGAGGAGGGGACATGTGGATACATGATCAAAATGCACTGCATGCTAACTCGCAAAACCTTATTTTAAAAAAATGTAAGTGGGTTAGGTATATAACCTACCCTTTCATCCACTCAGTGGATGGAATCCAAGGAGCTCTATCCCTGGCCCTGGCCATGGCCTGGGGCCCACTGACTTCCAGGGATCCTGTCTGGTCACCCCCTCTGTGATGGAAGCAGATCCAGCTCACCAGCAGATCAGTCAAGCCCCCTACCGCAGATTCCCTACCATCCTTGCTGCAGGGTATGCCTGTTCCCCAAGAGTATTTGAGCTTATTTTCCTCAATCTTATCCATAGTCTGAAAACTCGAGTGATTCAAAGCACTGACTTAGAAATGATTAAAGCAATCAAATGTACACTTCTAACCAAGAAAAGAAAATACTCTACAACATAAAACTCCTTAAAGAAACAATGGCATGCACACAAGCTAATCTGCATACTACTGTACCCTGTGTGTAAACCCACTTTCTTTTCCTTTCAGCCTCTCTATGTCCAACTTGGCACTGGCCTCCCCAAAACTGGCATGGACTCCCAGATATTCTGGTAACTTCCCCGGAAGCCCATTTCTAACCAATGCTGGTTGAGGGAGCTCAGCAAAGGGCACCCAGGTGCACTGAGGACTGTGCTTTGCCCTTTGCCACACCACAGGTATCCAAGGCTCCTTCTGCCAGCCCATGCAGAGCTAAGTCACACCACATGTTCAGCGCCCAGGTGACTGTCTCATGCTGGAAACGCCATGAACAGTGCTTCTTGCAGCACTGTACTATTAAATTTCAAATCCAAGGTTCAGCTTTGAAATACACAAAAGTAAACAAATAGAAAGATAGATAGATATACAGACAGACAGACAGATAGATAGGGATTCCCTCATCCCAGTTTTTGCCATTGATAAATGGGAACATGGTGCACATGTTATTTCAACAATTAAAAAATAGCTTGCTGATAACTACAGTCATTTCGTTTGTTTATTATGGCCATTCAATTTGGATTTTTCTATGATTATCATTGTTTTTATTTAAAAACAAAAATGTTTATGGTTCTTTCTGAAAATTTGAGGCCAGGTTTCAATAACTCAATGATTGAAAAAATAAAACCCACTAAAGCTGACTATACACTTAGGAGTTATACATCTTAGCTGGTGGTTCACTACCCAGCCCAAATGCCCATGGTTCTGCCAGCCATCCGACAGAGTGTCCTGTTCTAGTATTTAATTAACTTATCTATGCCATAAGCACTCATATGTCCAGTGGCTTCAATTTACATTTCCGCAACCTCATCTCTGCGGCCCAGTCAGTTGCCTGGGTGAAAGGGTCCTCACAGGTCTCCAGCAGTACAGGGCACCTGCTATTGTACTGAAGTACAGAGTTTTGCTAGCACTGACTCCCAGCACTCACTCAGCCATGATTTTCCCTCCTCATTTGTAGTGATTGGGAGCACGGGCCTGCTTTTCGTCCGGCCCAGCTCCCGCACGGCTAGCTTATACCCCGAAATAACAACACACAAATTGTATTCATTTAAGNTTCTGTTCTGTCTACTTCACCCACTTAAGGGCTGGCCTATCAAAGGGCCAAGGCAGTTTCTTTATTAACCAATGAAAGTAACACATAGACAGATCCTACATCACTCACTGTCAGACACAAATACAGACCAAAGGAAAACACTGTAGAATTACCTTACTTCCCTTGCATGTCATGAATGCACTCTGTTTACTGGGCACCATTGAAGGCTTTAGTCTAAATATGAATCAGAATGATAATTATTCAATTTTATAGAGCCTAGAGAAAGTAGAAAGCAGCAAAATGATGACATCTGGGGCATCTTAGAAAGACCTTGACCCTATTCCACATTATGAAATTTTAAGCAGAAAGCATGCAATATAAATATGTAAATTATATAAGTCTAAACGATTAGCTAAATGCCATCTTAAGAAATAAGGGAAGCTGAGGCACATGCCTTTAATTCCAGCACCTGGGAGGAAGAGGCAGGTTGATCTCAATGAGTTCAAAGCCAGCCTAGTCTACAAAGTGAGTTCAAAGGCTAATGAAGTCTACGTAATAAGAGTCTATTAAAAAAAATGACAAAGAAAATGAAAAAGAAATCAGGAAAGTGGATGGGACAAGGAAGGAAAGAACAACAAAATGTAATCAGTGAACTCAAACCAAAAAGAAAAGACTCAGCATTTCCTCTTTTAAAATACTAAGAAGATGGACAAACACCTGCCAAGACTAATGAAGAAAAAAAGGAGAAAAACAATACTAAGTATGTGGAAAGGGTTATAATTACAGATGAAGCTGAAAATGAAAGATAAAAGAATACTACAAATAACTATGCCAATAAACTTAAGAACTTGGGTTAAATTTCTAGAAAATTACAACTTAGCGAAGCTTACTAAGAAGAAAGTTCATCCAAAGAGCTCAATGACTACTAAAGAACCACATTCTAAAAATCTTCCCACAGAGAAAGTAAATAAAAAATGGCTTTAGAGATAAACTTTGACAATGCCTTATGAAACAGATGATTATAGCTTTATTGAACACACACACAGACACACAGAGAGATACACACACACACACACACACACACATACAGGCCCATGCATGCACACACACAGAGAATAGAAGAACAGAAGAAAGAACACACATTAACACACCAGCTCATTTTAGATACTGGCCTATACTCAACACCAAAGAAACAAAAGTCATTAGCTGATCTCTCTCATAAACCCAAATCTCCTCTACTCAAAAAATACAAGAAGTCAGTTCTACGTTAAAATATATATATATANATATATATATAAATTCAGTACCAAAGCTGTTTAATACTAGAATTTAAAAGGGCCTCACTGCTAGTTCCTAACACTCATAATCACTACTGAATTCCTCAAGACATGTGGGGGGAAAATCTGGTAGAATATGGCAATCATTAATGGTTAAAAAAATAATAATAAAAAGCAAAACTCTGTAAGCTAAAAATAGGAAGGAATTTACTTTTCCTGGATCTCTACCAAACCAATAATAAGGGCCTTCCTTCATGATAAAACAGTAGGGACATTCCTTTAAAAACCAGGATGAACAAAAACAAGCAAACAAAAACATCAATCAGGATCAAGGCAAGTCATATTCATATACAGCTTCTACTCAAAAAAATGGAATGAGGCAAGAAAAAGAAACAAGAGATATGTGAATCAGAAAGAAAACAAAACACAGTCTCAGTAGAAATAACTGATGAAGAGGCTGTCTTAGTTAGGGTTTCTACTGCTGTGAAGAGACACCATGACCATGCAACTCTTACAAGGAAACATTTAATTGAGGGTGGCTAGTTTACAGATTTAGAGATTCAGTCCATTATCACCATGGTGGGGAGCATGGTGGTATGCAGTCAGACGTGGTGCTGGAGTAGTAGCTGAGAGTTCTCCATCTTGCAGGCAATAGAAAGTCGATACACTAAGCTACAGTATCTTGAGCATAGGAAATCTCAAAGCCCACTCCCAACAGTTACACACTTCCTCCAATGAGGCCATACCCACTCCAACAAAGCCACACCTCCTAAAAGTGTCACTCCCTATGAGATTATGGGGGCCGATTACATTCAAACTACCACAGAGGCCTTTCAAAGTCAACAGGCAGGTTATAAGAACCAGTTAGGCTTTCATAAGGTTGCTGAAGATATTTACAGCATTATGAAAGCTGAAGATTTTAGAACTAAGTCTGGCAAGAGTTGGCTAAGGCCTTAGGAAGAAAACACTAAAACTTTATTCCAATACTCCTAAGAGACCTGATAAATGAAAAGCTATGCCATAGTCAAGAATTTGAAGACTCAATCCTGACACTAGTATATGGCACAGATACACCATATACACAAATATGCTGGTGCAGACATACAAATACTGAATTTGTATACTTTAAAAAACTAATTTGATTCCACAATCTCTAGAAAGCACACAAGGGCCAAGGAACAGACAAAATATTTGAGGAACAAATTGAGGAGAACTGGTCATATGGTACTGAGCTTACTATAAAGCTAGAGCAGCAGAGAGTGAGTGGAAATCCTACCAGGACAACTTATAGGTAAGATAGAGCACAGTGCATTGACGGTCCCTTAGGTGACAGGTCACTGGAGGAAGGGAAACCGCCCTGCTCCGAGCAAGACAGTTTGAATGTCAATGATAATATAAGCTACAAACTAAAAACTTGGAAACTGGGAGTTACTGTTGCACACAGAGTGTACAGCAGCCATCTGGTCTACCTAGGAACTTGGTTACTTCAATTCAGTCAGAGTCCTGGCTTTAAAAAAATCTACTCTGAAAAAGTGGGATGGGGAAAGAATCTTGGAACAAAGGAAACCCTAACCCTAACCACTACCCTTGGGCTCAATTTTAAAATTTTACCTAAAGCCTGATATGAAAAGATTACAATCCCTAAGATGGTACAAAGTCATCCTGCCATCTAGGAATCAGTAGAGAAAGAAAGGAAAACTCTGGACACACCTCACTACCTAGGGAGGTATTTTGGGAGCAGGTCAGAGGTCAGGAATCAAGTCCAGAAATGCTTAATATTTTTAATATTGGGTGTAGAAGCTAAGGCTATCTTCATGAGTCTAAGAACCCAGTAATTATGAAGACTGCTTGTGATTTTATGATGGATTTGGGGGTAGGGAGACACATCTGCCATTAAATACAGATGGGTAAACAACAAAGGACAGCAGCTTCAGAGGAAGAGGATGTTGCCTATTAGAAAGGTTTACTGAGGCTAAAGAGCATGCCCCCAGAAGCATGGGCTGCCTATAGGTGATTCTATACTTACACAGAGTATATGTAAAGGACCAATGGCTGACCAATAGGCAGAGAGGAGAGGGACATTCAGTGCCACAGGTCCCCAAATGTGATCCAAGAGGTGATGAATTTGTGGGGACACTGTCAAATGAACGCCTCCAGTGTTTGTCACCTGATCTGTGCACAGCAGCTATGAATCACAAAAGCCAACATCTAATTCTTCCAGCTTAAGGAATTCACTGGCTGCACTCCCATCTAGCCAATGTCAGTGAATTCCTGAAAGATTATTGTGGACTCTGCAAACTTTCTAGAATATGCCTCATAGGAGGAGGATAGATCCTTCCCTGAAAGCAACTGGACAGGAAATTAAACATGAAGACACTGTCCTGAGCTCATCTGTCATTTATTTATAAAGGGCTGGATTTAGTAATTAACTCTGTATTCTTAAGGCTAGAACTGCGCTTAAAATAAAAGGAGGTGGGGATCAAGCCACAGGGTGTCTTAATTAGAACAAGAAGAGGCGAGCCTCTGAGGATCTAAGAACATTGATTTATATGTCTCTTGCCTGTGGGCATGCTTTGTATTCTCCATGAAATCACAAAATTACTTTAAATTCCTTAGACTGTGTCAGCAAGTCCTGAAGGGCACTGGACATGACTTCTGAGTCTGAGTGTGAAATTAATCCAAAGCAGCTTAATGCTTCCCTGAAGCGTGTCTATCCTGGAGTGCATTCAGGGTCTACTGCTGTTTTGTTTTTTTTTTTCAACTATCTTCTTCAAGGGGCTTTTTCTTTTTTCTGAGATAGGGTCTCCAGGCTGGTCTTGAACGCCAGATACCTGTGACTCTCCCTTCTAAGTACTAGAATTACACCATGCTTAGCTTCTGAAAGGGCTCTTCTTCCTGAGGGAACCCCTCCCTTTGTTGAATATTCCCCCACCTGCTGTGCAGTGGCTCTGGGCCCTCCATTCCTCTGCCTGTTTGAAATTGACATTAGTGCCAATGATGAATTTGGACCCAAGATTTCACACACGCACGCACACCTACACACATGCCAAAAAAAAAAAAAGCAACAAAAAACAAAACCACAAAACCACCATGACTCTAAAAGTTTCATGTCCTTATGAGCTACCTGGGGACCCTTGTTCTCAGTCCTGCATCGCTGACTTGCACCTTCTGTTTTCCCTCCACTGGTAACTACTAATTTCCCTTCCTCACTTTGCCATTGCTCCCACACACTGGAAGTGCCCTTTTAACTTCTAGATTTTAAGTTTGCATTGTTAATGCCAATGTCTGGGCAACAATGTCATGCACTAATACATCCAAATAAGAACCTGGCAACTTCTCTTTAAACTTCAGCCGTATGGAATCCTCTGACATGGAATGTCCACCTTTAATTCCACTGTCTAAAGGAGTCTCCCTGACTAGTTCTTCTCTCCCCTTCTGCCCTATTCTCTGCATTCCTAATACCTTAAGGCCTCCACAAGCCCTTGTGAGGCTTCCCAGGCCTCTGGGAGCTTGTCCTTCTAGGAAATCCCACAAGANCCCCACACACACACATACTGTCATCCCTAAGCTAGAAAGCAGTGGTCAGGATTACCCTTATCACCCACCTAGAGACCTTCCAGCCCTCACAGCTAAGGGCTGAAAGAGGCCACAGTTTAAAGGTAGCATCTGGGGAAGCCAGCAAGTGGGGCGGAGCTGTGTGTAAGGCAGTGCCCACGAGCAGTAGGCTCTCAGGAGCAGTAGGCGCCCAGGAATGGGAGCAGCAAAGTCCAGTGTACACTGCGCTGGTCTGAGGTGTGTGTGGAGAAGAGAGTGTACACACAGGAGCAGCTTTCAGACAATCACAGGCAGGCCAGAGGGGGGAAAAATGAGCTGGGCCTGCTCACAGGGCAGCCCATACAAAATGCCCTCAGATATGCAATGCTCCCAGCCTGCTCCTCAGAACTCTGTAGGGCTCACTAAGTCAACTGTTCCCTTAGACCCCAGACCAGTCATCCCCACCTGTCACTTCTTGATGCCAGGGACACTTCTGAAAAGTAATCATTTGTTGATGTCATTCTCCCGTGAAGACTTTCCTCACTTCTTCCCTCATCAGGTTACTCCTGCTTACCCAAGTCCTTCACCACAGGCCTTTCCCCCATTCTCTGGTCATTCCTGCTACCTGCACCCCCAAGTCTTCCACAAGCTCTTGTGAGGACTTTCAGGCCTTGGGGGGGGGTCTTTCTAGCCAAAATGGCTCATCTTGTCTTGGCCTCAGGAACTGAAATCAAGAGGCTTGGATATTGCCTGACTTTTACCTGTAACTGTGGGACGTGGAGACTGGCATGAAGCATAAACTCAGTCAGAACTTTCTGGCTGAGGCTTCACATCCTTAGCCTTCCCTTAACAGAACAGACAGGGCTACTGAGAGCTGGTGCAGAGCCTCCTTCCTACACCCTTCTCCAAGACCTCTGGTATTCACTACCCTCTTCTAGTCACAACCTGCACCCTTAGGCAGTCTGAGCCCTGCAGTCTGAGCGGGCTTTTCCTTACTGTCCTGAGTACGCAGCACGTGGATCTATTCCATAGACCTCATGAAGAAAGCAATTACCAAATTCCTAGCACACTCAAATCCCAGCATACAGCTATCGATGGCCACACTATTTGCAGGAGTATATGCTGCCACACCACTGACCACGCCTACATACTCCCCAAACAACTCTCTGCAACAGCTCATTTAATTTTGCCATTTTAATAACTAAACTAGATTATAATGAAGACTCATCGAGATTTTAGCTACCTAGAAACACATCTGCTCTTCTACAGTTGATGAAAATAGAATCAAGCCCTCAAAAGACAATCAAGTCACATCCACATCTGGAGATAGTCAGAAGGGGATGAAAACAAAGGAGGGATCAGCCCTTTGTTTCCTCCTAACTCAATTTCCTTTCACTCTCTCCCACCCCAGGACTAGGCAAAAGTCTAGGGCAAAGAGATGCAAAGAGCAATGTGAAGCAGGGCACACTATGATGGGAAATGCTCAGAGGGCAAGAATGAATTTTCCAATGAGCATGGGACAGTTGGGTAGGGATGTCGCTCAGTGGCAGATCACATGGCTAGCATGTGCAAGGCTGTGAGCTAGATCACCAGCACCACAGGACAACAACAACAAAAACAAGACAAAATCATATGTGGGTCATTCAAGTGTGACATACCATCAGTCATACTTGCGGAAACTCTCGTGTTAACTTGGAAGTTGTTTAAAATTGCAATGCATCACACACACACACGAACTTGAATTAAGGAATTTTCAGATTTCACAGCATTCAGATAATGAAGTTGCTAAGAAAACAATTTAAGCAAAGACACAAATGTCCAGAAGCAAAGCTCTTTGCAGTGAGACAAGCTTGAACGTCCAGCCAGTATACAGCAGGGCAAAGTAGGGACGTGAGGCTTTCCTTGTAGATGGGAACAAGAGCAGATGATCTGGCAGCAGATAAAGGGTAGCTAGTTTTCTGTATATGACTGTGTGCTGGGAATAAGAATTGACAGCTTGAGGGGTGGTGCCTGAGAAAACAAAGGAAATAAGTACAAAAAGTTCAACATTATGCAGGAGACCATAAAAGCCACTCATGGCACCCCAACGCACAACACAGCAGCAGGGTGAGAACCTCTCATCCAAAATGCCTGTAACCAGACCTGCTAGTTCAGATTCTGAGCTTTTTCAGGTTGAGGGTGCTTGCACATATACAGGTAACACAGTTTAGGAATACAACCCAACTCTTAATAGGAACTCGCTGACGAACAGAATTGTTACCTTACAAATATACAGGGAGGCCACTTGAAGAGGCATTTTGTTTTGTGTATTGGGTTTTTACTGTGACCTGCTGCATGATTTCAGGTCTGTGACTGTCTACTTGTAACTATGTAAGTGTTCAGTTTTCAATTCTGAATTTCTGGATTAGGAATGATTAACCTGTATTAGTGGTTCCTACCTGCCCCGTCTGATAATGCCTGGCAAACTGGCTGACTACCCGGTAGTCATTTGAAAAGTACTCCATTAGAATAGATGGAACTTCTGCAAAGTCCGTCGGGCACCTGGTCCCTAAAATGGGGAGAAGAAAAATAGGAGTTAAATCAACATGTTTGTCTTTCATATTATGTGCAGTTTTTAAACTTCTATCTGATGAACTATGATAAGCTTTAATTTATTGAATCAATATTTTACTTCTATAATATATTTGTACATATTTGCAGAAAAGTTTATTATAATCCTATATTTTTCTTTATATCAAAAGTAAAACAAAGTATTTGCACAGCTGCCAAAACATCTTACAAAGCAAGAGCTCACACCCTCTGCACATAGCTTGTCTTCTGCTATACCAGCTTGACATGAAATACAAATTAAAACCACCTTACAACAATTAAGGCATTTGTATTTAATTCAATGAATTCCATTACCAAATGCTTTTAGCATCCATGTTTTCAAAGGGCTTTATTTAAGCTGCTTCCTGCTTTGTTACAAAGTCAATCCTTGGAAAGGAAAATCAATATTTTAAATTCAAAGTTCCTTAAGGCAACAAATCCCGTAAGACCCTCTTGGTGACACCGCATTGTTCCAGTCAACCTACACACACTCTTTTCAAACATCTTTTCCTTGCCCAAGTTCTGTGTGTTCAGAGCTGTCAATGAGCAAAGAATGCCAACACCTCACTAGGTGATCAAATGCTGACCACTGACAGTAGCAAGCGGGAGACTACAGAGGAAGTGGAGCCAGGTGTGGTAGTGCACACCTGTATTCCCAGTAACTGGGAGGTGGAGGCAAGAAGATGAGGAGTTCAAGTCTAGTCGGAGGTATACAGTGAGTTCAAGGCCTGCCTAGGTTACTAGAGACTTTGTCTCAAAAAAAAATTTTAAACAAATAAAACAAAAAAATTTAAGAGACAAAAAAGCTAAGAATAAAATCCTCAACGTCATCAGGCATCATTAAAATTCATGAAGCATAATTAAAATATTACACAGTAGTAGCACAGGTAAAAGATACTTCATGCTTTTAAGAAATAATTTATTTTGTTTTGTAACAAAATCCATGGAGTTTTATAAATGAAAAGGAATTTTCACTTGTAACTGTGCCAGCGACTGAGGAGACACGCCCCTAATCTTACATACACACAAGTGTAAGTTGCCTGGGACATCATAGAATACAAACGTGCACAAGTTCAAGACTGACAATTGAGTCTTCCTCCCATCAAGAGAGAGCAGCAGGAAAGGACCTAGAAACTCATCTGAGATAAAAGACCAGGAAGCAATGGCCAGACACTAGAAATCACCACAGATTCCCGGAACAAGCCTTCCTACCAGTGACATGCTGGTACCGAGTCCGACCAAGCATTGAATGCATGGCATGTCCCATCTCATGGAAGAGATTCTCCATCATCCCAGGAGTTAATAAGGTGGGTGAGTCCCTGGAGGAATGAGGAAGATTCAGCATCAGAACGACGACTGGGAGCTGATAGGTTCCATCTTCCTTTAATCTGCCCCCTCGGATGGTGAAGTGGCAGTCCTTTGAGAAGGCAAATAAGCAGAGACAAAGATGTTGGAGACTCTGAAGAACAAGTCTAGATATAAAACTCTACAGAAATATGTGAGTTCAGACTTATAACTTACTCAATTTTTATCCTATATATTTATTTTCTTCTAAAACCTTAATCTTTAAGCTACTAACTGAATTCACTCAGCCAACTCCAAAAGCATGCATTGCCCCAACGTGTCCAGTGCTGGGTACAGGCACTGAAGAGCTGAGACCCACACAGAAGTAGAAGTGCTGATGGCCCTGCTATGCGTCAGGCAAGCAACAGAAAGTCTTTCAGTCTGTCATCCTTGTTCCTGGGTCCAGAGTCTGGAGCAGACATACTGTCACTCCTTCACAAGAACATGAGGACAGACAACTGAAACTAAGCCTTGAAAATGTCAATTTCTGCATCCAAACACACTAGCTGGATATCCGCTTGGGTCTGAACCCAGCTGACTGTCAGAGGCTGGGAATCCTTAAACTGCCACCCACTCAAGAAAGCGGGAAAGCTGGGACACAGAGACTGCTGACTTGTCCTCTGGTCCTCTCGTTTATTCCTAAAGAAATCACCAAGGAAAGCAATTTACCACCATAAACCTGATCTACAGAACGTGGACTGATACCTGTCAAATCCCAGTCTGAGCCCACCTCCCAGGCTCACTTCTGTTCAAACGCTTTGGAAACTTTGGATCACTACTAAATGACAGCTATCATTTTTTTTTTTTAGTTGTTGTTATTGTAATTGGTAACCTAAAGTCATGGTATTTCCCAACGAGTTGTATGAAAATGCTAAAGGTGACCTGTGGGGAAATCTAGCGCACAGCAAAAGAAGCGAGGCAAGCTGTGTGTTTCCCACACCGTGAGCTAACTGGCAGCCCAGCAGCTTCCATGGGCCCAGCAGCTTACCCTTTCAGGTCTGTCACTGAGGGAGGTCAGGACAGGAACTGAAGCAGAAAGACCGTGGAGTAACACTGCTTGCTACCTTACTCGCTCATGCTTTCTTATACAGCCCAAGACCACCTGGCTAGGGATGGCACCAACCACAGTGGGCTGAGCCCTCCTATACCAATCAGCATTCAAGACAATCCCTCCCAGACATGTCCACAGATGAACCTGGTAAAGAAGACAATTACTCAACTGAGACTCTTCCAGGCTGTGTCAGGTTGGCAGTGCTAAGTAGGACAACTGCATGTCATGGAGTGGGGCTGAAAGCTGGGGCTCCAGACAGAATTTTAGAGTGAAGACCTAGGAACTGTGTCCTGGGCAAGTGCAAAACTTCACTGGCCTTAGTTTCCCTTAGTGTTAAAGCCTAGTTCAGAAGGCTGGGGTGAACATTAAAAGGTATGAATATATAAAGCATTTATGTCCTAGTTTTCAAAAATAAGAGCTTGTAAAAAGTCACCAATGCTAATTATTAGTTTAGTTAATATCACATTCCAGATTCAAACAGCACACATGAATCCATGCAGTTCTCCTCATGACCTTCTTTACTGTCAAATTCTATCCTATTTTCACATTTGCATGTTTAGTAACTCTTTAGCTCCTTCAGATATTATACAAATGACATATAAAGTTCACATTCATACTGATAAACTGCTGGCCACTTCTAGACAAGGTAGCTTGTAAAGGAAGGCTTACCTGATGTGGCTTGTTTGCTCGCTGGAAAAAATCACAGTAAATGTACCCCAGCAACCCTTCAGATTCATGAACAACAGCCTAGAATACAAGTTCAAATTCAATGGTCAATGATCTCACCAAAACTCCCAAAACAGAACACAAGGCCCTGTATATTAAATACTCAGTCAGCCATGATTATTTTAATTACATTTTACATCCCAACTTGCTCAAGTTCTCCACCTATTTTTCCCCAGTTCTGGATCATTTGACCTGAGAATCCTGCGTTCAGGAGAACACATGCTCGTTGGGGCCCTGTGTCCCATATGCCCCTCCTCTGCATTAACTGCAGCAAACATAGCTCTGCACAGAGGGCTGTTCTCAAAACAACCCAAAAGATTAGGGAAGAAAGGCTGGCTTGACAATTTTAGTGGCAAATTCTTTTCCTTCCCTATCTTATGCAATTGATACAAGCATTTGGACACAACTCTGTTCCCTATGCAGTCATTTGGCTCCCTCTTGCTTGTTTTTCTGAACTTAGTGATTCTACGAGAGTGAGCTCCAATTTATTGTTCTAAATTTTCAAGCAAGTATATTCACTCACCACTCACATGGCAAGCACCTAAAGAGCATCTCCTGGGTGCCCAAAGTGACTCAAGGCACCCAGGAGATGACAATGAACACCATGGACCTGATGCTGTCCCAGAAGGCCCAGGCAGCTACCTGCATCTATCCTCTAGCCTGTTACTGGCTTTTCCTTCTGCTACTTCCTGACTTTTCCCTAACCTGTACCGTCCAGGAAGTTAGTAACACGACGGGATCTTTAGTGGGTAACAACAGAGATAGAGTGCTCTCCTAGCTTGAACTGCTTCATACCTATCCCAACATGGCCAAGGGGCAGCGAGGCAGCTGACATGACTGGGCACATAGTGAAGTAAGCACAGCTGTCATGCAAGCAAGAGATAAATGGCATTGCCCCATGAAACCTATGGGAGAAATTAATATGGGGCAAGAAAGTCATAAAACCTCCTGAAGAAAAATTTTAAATATTCACATGCCAAGTAAAGTGGGTCTTAATAGGAGAAAGGCGAAACGTCAGGCTTGAAGTTGTCACCAAAGTCAAATAAATCAGACACAGGACAAAATTAATGTCTGATGCAAAGACCACTGCAAACCCATGAAAGAGACTGACAAGAAGGGGAAGAATGCATGCGGGAACTACAAAGGGACAGGTGTTGACATTATATAGTCACAGGAATAACGAACTGTTTACAAGTAGAGTTCATGACCGTATCGAAGCATGTGAAGGAAAATCAGTGGTTTACCCGGTGTCCTAAGAACACTTGTTTGGGAGAACGAACTTAGCTGTTCTACGTTTAGGTCCTTTATGCAAGGTCCTAAATCAGAAGTGGTACTTGAACTTTTTATGAAAGAGAAATGAGCTGGGGCGCTCTGTCAGAATGCAATTACCTCAAAGGAGAAACTGCTGGGGACTCACTGACACAGCCAGGGGAGGCTTACCAGTTTCCGGACATCATCACACCACACCTCTCCTTTTGCAGGCTGCTCTGCATATAAGGTGATGCCCAACAGTTTGTTAAATAAGATGTTCAGGCCTTCCATGCAAGCCCCAAGGGAGAAAAATGGGCAGTATAAACTGGGCTCGATATTATACCTAGGAGAAGAAAGAGAGGTCAACAGTGTTTCTTCAATTTACTTCCAGAGGGTATATTCAGTTAACTGTTCATCTATACTTAAGACCAGAGTGGCAAAAAATAATTCACAGGAGGGTACAGTTGGCAGTCTGTAGTCTCTAGTTCTGTATCCAGCAACTCAAACAACTGCTGCGGAAAACACGTGTGTGGGTGGGGAGTAGAGGATATGTCAGCTGAATGGACTGGGTTTTTGAACTTGTGTGAGCCCCATCCTTGCAAGGCTTGGATCCTAGAACCCTGACTGACTAGGGCAATGAGAAAATGAAGAAAGGACAGACATACATTCAAAAAAAACTGGGATTGGGTAACCTGGGCTCTCTGATGGAGAAGCCATAGCACTTCAAAGCTCAGCGTGTGCATTATATACAGTTGAGCAGGAAGGCAGAGTTACTGCATACAGCTGAACAAGGAGGTGGGTTATTACATACAGATAAACAAGGAGGTAGGGTTACCAAATACAGCAGAATAAGGAGACAGACTTAGCTAGTCTTGGTAGGCACAGTATCTAGGCCATAAATATCCTGAGGGAGAAAGCTATGGTGGACGTTTCTGCACACACTGCCAACATCCCTTTGAGCCTAACCTGGGGAAGCTTTTGCCACTCTCATAGGGCTGAGGAACTGGTCCTTGACAGGGCCATGTCAAACAAGACAAATTCACTCAGAATGTCACTCACTTCCTACATGTATGGACTATTTTATGTTAATGTCGTTTTCTCCTTATCCTACAGACAACTAAGGACAATGACCACTGAATCAGTTAGTATATGAGAGACAGGAAAAGTCTCTGGGAGGCTGTGCCAAGGCCCCATGCAAACAGGAGGCCATTCTACTACTGGATTTGCACATCCACAAGGAGCCATGAAGTCACCCCCCGTGACACTAAGGGATTAAGGGACCACCATATTTCTATCATTTGAGCACTACTCAACTCCCTTTTCTCCAGAAGGATGGGCATCTTCTATTTCTAGCATCAATAGTACTATAGCAATCAGATATATTAGTTGTATTTTTCACTAGAGTCTGTGAGTATGTTTGTTTGTATGTCAGGAGAAAAGAAGTGACAAGAAGAGAGAGAACACAAAAGAGAGCACACGACGTGCCACAGCATGGCAGCAGAGGTCAGAGGACAACTTTTAGGAGTTGGTTCTTTCCTCCCACTGGGGGCTCTAGGATGTCAGGCTTGCACAGCAAGCACCTTTACCTACTGAGCCATCTCACTGGCCCATCATTCCTTAATCTTGACCTCTTCTATGTTTAAGCTTCCAATGACCTCATTTAGTATTTAGTATCAATGACCCAGCCACACACACACTCTTTAATACATACTTATATGCAAAATGTGAACAGTGTCAATCATAAGGGCCTCACTTTATAAAATACATCATTTAAAAACGATGAGTTGTACACAAAAATATTGAACAAAAACTAAATAAAATTTAAAGCATGCTAAGTCATTTTAAAGTTCACATCTGGAAAAATATTTGTTTATGGAAAAAATGCCAGCGATATCATATTAAGATGCATATATTCTGTGACTATGCACATCTTATAGATAGCGTAACTAGTAAGCACAGTTACTTTCATCCCTAAATAATATTTTATATGCTCTACGTATTCCAACATAACCAAGAAAATGCAAATACATCATTCAAATGTTTATTTCTGAATCATCATATCAGGCCAAAATTTATTGCCTGGAAATAATATAGAAAAAATGTAGATGCTCATTAAATTTCTACTTTCTCACTCTAACTATATATTCTATATAAAATATAAACATGTGTATATATCTAACTCCATAATTTTATATAAAGTAAAAATTAATGCTACATAGAATATCTGGACACAAGAGCAAATTTAAATTGCACCAAACATTTTGGTAAAGAAATCCAAACATACAACATGGTTTCTGATCTATCATCCACGAAAGCAGAATTTGGGTGCTCAAAGTGATACTGGAGTCGAGTCCTCACACAAGGCTGGTGCCCACAAAGTCGGAGCAGGAAAGAAGAGCTACAACAGCATGTGCTGAATCCGGAGCAGCAAGTTTAGAGCTGGTGCTCAACAGACGTGGGAACGAATGATGGACAAGCCGTCCACAGGGTGAGAAGGGGATCTGCTTGGAGAGCACAGGGAGAACCAGGGAGGAATTCACACTCGGGAATGAGCGGAAGCAGCAACATGACCCAAATATGGCGCCACGATGTGGCTAAACGTGGCATCATTCTTAATGCAGAGAGAAACAGAAAAGGGTATGAAGATAACATGGAGCAAGGAGGAGGGGGTGGAGAGCAGAGAGAATGCTGAGGAAGTAGGCACGCATTCTGCAGACTGTGCTCTGTGAACTGCTGGACTCTATCGATAAAGTGACTTGGGGACTCAGCCTCACGGCAAAGCATCTATAAACAGAAGTTACAACACAGCACATTCCTGTCTCAGGGGCTGCCTGTGATGCAGTCAGAGATGAGGTCTGGAATGGCGCAGGTTGGACAATGTGGGAAACAGGTTGTAGGAGAGCAGGGAGAGTAGAGAGGGCTCCTCCGGAGCTTCAGGTGGCCCGCTGATGAGGGGCTGAAGTGCTAGGGGACATCAGGGATGGGAAAGACATGTTAGTCTGCTCTCCTGTGAGATGCAGAGGAGGAAGGACTGTATGAGTGAGGCAGTGGGGAAGAAGTGAGAGACAGACTGCCTAGGACACACACAACCAAGCACAGAGGAAAAGTTTGCCCTGAATGCCAGAGAAGAAACACTGTGGGAGGAGGAAGGAACCATACAATTTGAAGGCACGCCTTTAAAGCAGCCATGAAACCTTAGACCTTCAGGACCAACAAGGAGGTGTTGCTGCAGCTGTGGAAGGAGGCCCTGTAGAGGTCACGGCCAAGTGATCACCATCTGATCAAGGGCAGCTCCCAGGACTTGCAGAGAGAAGGGGTGGAAGGAGGCAACACAGAGAGAGCCACCACTGCTTAGAGAGGAACACCATGAGACCAGGAGAAGAAATACCTGGTGAGAAGGAAGGAAGCGCCAGGCTTCTGGTCAGACACTCAAGGAGCCCAAAGGCCACCACCACAGCTAACAGCAAGAGCTGAAGAAATGGAAGAGCAGCAGGGCCCTGCAGCGCCCAGGTTACACAGCAAACCACTTCCCCAAAACAGGAGAGACAGGGAGAGAGCCACAACTCCCTAGTCTTGTACAGTACCCCACACTTGCATGTTTACTTCCAGGAGCCCTGCAGTTCCCAAAGTTAACATGGAGAAAAATGCCTCCTGCCAGTAGTGGGAGAAGAAAAGAAATCCTGAAATACTGCTACAACATTCTGCTCTTACTGTGGCCTGGCTTCAAAAGAAACTGCTTAATCAAAACACAAGCAAAGAGTAGGGAGCTGAGGGGTAGAAATGATGTAGAACTACCCAAACCAAGCACCATTCAGTCTCCAGACTCATCCCGACAGGAAGGGAGAGGTTGGAAGACATTGTGGAGGTCACCCAAGGACTCAAGCCACTCATAGACTTCAAGCTCAGCTACTCAATGCCCTCACCAGGGCCCAAAGCATGGAGTGCCCAATCCTGAGCTGGACCTGCTGACATGGTAGCTGAATGGCATTTTTCTCTTTACAGGCTAAATGTCCCTGATGGTTTCGGTAGGAGAGAGACATTTGCAGTCAGAGTCATGAGATAAGCATGGAGAGAGAAAAGAATGAAAAATAGATAAGACTATCCAAGATTTGCAGGATAACTACAAAGTTGTGAAGTATAAATAATGAGAACAATAGAAGAAAATGTTTGTCACAATGGCTGACAAGTTCCCAGATGAAAACAAACACTAGCAGATAGCATGTGTCGGCACCCCTCCCCCCAAGGCTGGGGCAAGAGGACCTAAGTTCCAGGTCATCATGGACTACACCATGAGATATCTCAAAAACAATAAAAAAAAAACCTAAATAAAATAGCAAACAAAAACCACCAGGCACCAAAATGGAGAAACAGAAAAGAACAGAGAACATCAACAGGTAGGCCTTTCCCCACCACATTTAATTACTATAGCGTATTTCACTGAAGAAAATCAAAGGCAAACCTTGCTTTTAAAAATTGGTGGTGGTGGTGGTGGTGGGGAATCACCTTTCCTACCAAGAAACAAGGATAAGAATTATAGTGGACTACTCAGGAACCATGTAGTTAGAAAATGTGGATTGAAATACTAAAAATGTCAATAGGGAAAAAAAAAACATTAACCAAGAATCCTATATTGAATAAAGTTATCCTTCAAAACTGGAGAACAAAGGATTCTTCAGGCAAACAGAATTATGGACATTTTTCTCCTGTAGGTCTGCCACATAACAGCTCACCTTGAAAACATGAAAGTCTAGCTGGGAGATTGACAGGACTCCACGAGACCACCAAGATTAGAGAGAACAGGCCTCCAGCATAGACTCCTGCTGGGGAGAAGTTTGCCAGGACAGAAATGGGAGAGGACCACAAGCTCTCCAGGACCTGAGGGAGGAGCTTACATGAGGGATATTACAGAAGGTACAGAGGAAGATTGGCCAAAAGGAAGACACTGGTCATGACCAAGTCAGAATCACTGGAGAAATTGGATCTGCAGTGGTCTGATGTCACCGCACCCAACCATGGTGCAGTATCTACAGGGCACCTCTCTTATTCCTTACCTAATCTCATGGCGAAGATGGGACAAGAATTACACCTGAAGAAACAAAGGCCCAAAGAAGCTGGTGACAACAGAAAGAAGAGCCCTGTCTTAGTTTCAGTTCTGCTGCTGTGACACAACACCATGACCAAGGCAACTTGTAGAAGAAAGCATTTAACTGTGGGCTGGCTTACAGTTTCAGAGGGTTAGTCCATGATCATCATGGTGGGGAGCATGGCAGCAGGCAGGCAGGCATGGAGTGTGGGCAGTAGCGGAGAGTTTACATCTGATCTGCAGAGTGAGACCGGACCTGGAGCGGGCTTTGAAATTTCAAAGGCCACCCCCACTGACACACCTCCTCCAACAAGGCCACAACTACTAATCCTTCCTAAACAATTTCACCAACTAGGGACAAATGGTTCAAATATATGAGATTATGGTGGCCATTCTCATTCAAACCACCACAAGCCCTAAGCTTGAAATTGGAACATGGGATCCTTCTGGTTCTGTACTTTGGGCTTCTGGGGTCTTGACTTTCACACTAGGAAAATGGGAAACACTTCCCAGGCTCCAATGTAAGTGG
>LOEQ01000470.1:51683-65943 GCA_001685075.1 Bramus lutescens | reverse complement strand
CCGGGGACCAGCTGGTGCTGACTCCCCGGGCGCGACCTCTGCCGAGCAGGCCGCTTCGGCCGGTAGATCCCCGCAGAGCCGCTCCGGCACCCAGGCCGCACAGTCTGCGGCCGTACCGCAGCATGCCGGTCACCTGCAGCACCCTCCCGGGTCCCGGCTCTGCCCCTGTTCAGGAAGCGCGCGCCCGCGTTTCCAAGGCAGCGGCCCACGCCGCGGCACGTGACGCTCGCGCAGCCCTGTCGGCGCCGGGACGAGAGCGCGTTGACTCTCAAGCAAGAGCGTCGTCCCGGAGCCGTCTGAGCACCCGGAGTTTCGTAGCGCCATCGTGTGTCTGGAGGAAGGAACCTCCTGAGTTTGCCTTGCCCTCCGTGTTACTGGAGCGCAGGGAGAAAAATCGGGAACTGGAAGTCTTACTGGTGCCAGGAATGCATATATATGACTTCTTGAAGCCTTCTCAGAGGATACCCAGTGGCCGCGCGTGGAAGGATCCAGGAGAAGCCATATGCAGTCGGAATCCAAGGAACTTGTCTGCTCCAAAAGAGAGTGAACTCACACCTACATTTGCGCACAAGCATATCAGCTAAGGTTGTGTGTGTGAATTACCTATAGAGAAACTTCATCTATTTTGATCTTTGAAACTATTGATACCTTCTTAGGGGCCTTTAAATGATACGGTTTATAGGGTCTTTGGCGGGTTCGTTGTCTCTGCCAGTCGGAAAAATAAGGCAGGAAACATACGAAGGGGAACATATAGCAGCAGAGAAATCGCAAGCACCGCAGACAGAATAGCAGTTGATGAGAGGTGTTTACGGGAGGTGAGGAAACACATGCCACAGCCACACAGAGATAAAGACCCTCTGCTTGGGCTTGGAAAGCAAAAATCCAGTCTCTTCTCAGGGCCTGAGAAGAGTTTAAAGCCTCCGAAGGTTTTCCCTCCCCTGATTTAAGGTTGGTCAGTTTAAAGACAGCTGGGGTGCTTGGTTGGCCCAGAACTGGAGTGTGGCATGTCCTGACCCAGTCTTGACTTGGTTGAGCCTGTCCATCAGCAGGGGGCCTGATGGTGGGAGATAAAAGCTGAAGATTGGGGAAGAAGCTGGCCTTCTTTATCTTGGAGATTCACCACCGTCATTAAACAGGCATGGCCCCTCTCCCTATCTGCCTACCAGGGAGTCTAACTCCTAGTCTTTCACTCTAATAGCCTAAAATCTAAATTAGTACAGACAGGACTCCCAAATAATATCAATCGGACTGCAGAAAAGAGAGGTCTGAGGCTGAGAGGGAAGGCAGCGGCAAATCGTGAGCACTCGCTGGGAAAGAAGGAATGATGGATGGTACGGACGACGTGGGAAGGCTTGAGGAAGTCTTTTGACAGTGCTAGCCTTTTCCGGAGGAAGCCAGGCACACCACTGTGGGTCAGGGTACTGGACTCTGCCAGAACCAAAGCTTCTCTCCTGCAGAAGGTGTCATATGGGGTGGTGGTCGTGTCTGCTTTATAGACCGTGGAAGGAAAGAAATGAAAAGTTTGAAGATTCTGTGTTTGATTGGTTTGTAGACAGGGTCTCACTTTGTAACCATGTAACCACCATGTAACCCAGTCTGACTTCAAGCTGTCAGTAACCCCGCCTTGTCATCCTGAGAGCTGGGATTCCAGACAGGAGCCACCACGCCCAGAAGGAAGGATTTTGTTATCAGGAACTTGATTTTTTCCTTGAGAGATTGCTGTGGGTAGAAGTGGGGAGCCAGTGGATAGGAAAGGGATTATGGGACTAGAGAGATGGCTTGGAGGTTGAGAGCATTGACAGCTCTTTCAGAGGACCTGGGTTCGATTCCTAACACCCACATGGCTACTCACAGCTATCTGTAACTCCAAGATCTGACACCCTCATACAGACATACATGCAGGCAAAACACCAATGCACATAAAATAAAAATATATAAATTACAAAAAAGATAAAGTATTATGGGTATCCCGGTTTTGTGGGAGGTAGAATTAGGAGGATCAGAAGTTCACAATTCACACACACAACACACACACACAGAGTGGAAGCAAGAGTAGCTTACAGTGGTGACGTCATGATTTTCTCCACAATGGGGGAGATGAGAAGCAGAGAAAGAGGAATGCTGGCACTCAGTTTACCACCTTCCTTCATTCCTTTCTCTTCTGGCGGGGATCCCAGCCCATGGAATAGTATCACCCTCTTCAAGGCAGGTTGTTTCTCTCCAATTAAACCTTTCTGGAAACACCTTCACAGTCGTGACCAGAGATGTGTCTCCAGGGAGCTTCTAAATTCAGTCAAGTTGGCCATGACAGCTAACCATCACAGCCAGGGTTTGGAAACCAGCATGCGAAGCATGTGTGTTCCAATGAGCACATGAACTATGGATACCTGTGGACAAGTCACCATCACTGCCAGGTACCCAAGTGGGCAGGGAGAGAGTCTACCTAAAACATACCCAACAGCCCTGCAGTAAGATCACATAGAGAACAGAAGTATTGTGGCAAGACTGATTATTTCAAACACTAATATTTTCACTGCTGGGTTTCAGAATCCGTTAAAACTTGTGAGCCCTCTTTGCCTTCCCCCTTTCTACCTTTAGCCGGCATCTTATGCCTATCCCACCACTGTACTTTGGAAGCAAATAACTTGTCCGACTGAAGGTTTCCATCTGGCTAGATTCTGCCCCAGGATATATCACACAATGGGTCTCTCCTGTTGTTGGTTTTAAATGGCTTAAATGATGTCATTTTGGGCAAACGTGACAATGATGAACTTGAGGATGTTAGGGTAGGGTCTATGGACCTCTAAGACATAGGAAGGACAAACTTGGAGGCAAGTTCAGAGGGCAGACTATCGTGTCTCCTTATAAGACACATTAAAGTGCTAATCTTTGGTACCTGCCAATCGGCTCTTATTTGGGTAGAATCTTTACAGATGTAATTAGATTGGGATGGGCCTGAATCAGTACGACCGATGTCCTCTTTAGAAGAGGAAAAATTGGACATGTGCAGTTACGAAGAGAACCCTGTGTGGAACTACAGCCAGAGACCCTGAAGTGATGTGTTTCAAACCAAGGGACACCAGGAGCTGTTAGAAGCTGGAAATGGCAGGAAAGGCTTTTCCTTCAGGGACTTAGTCTCAATCTTGCTGACACATGGACCTTCAGTTTCTGCTTCCAGAAATGTGACACTGTGACAGGGTACAGTCTGATACCTTTTTTTTTTGTTTGTTTTTATTTATTTATTTTTCAAGACAGGGTTTCTCTGTGTAGCTTTGGAGTCTGTCCTGGAACTCACTCTGTAGACCAGACTGACCTCAAACTCACAGAGATTCGCCTGGCTCTGCCTCCCGAGTACTGGGACTAAAGGCATGTGCCACCACCGCCCGGCTATGTTCTGATATCTTAAACCACCAACCTCCATTAGGAAAAGTCCTAAAAAGTTACTATAGATTCATTCCAACTATTCCTTGAGTTGTGTAGCATGGACACCTAAGCAGGAAACAAAGTATCCATCATTGTATTGAGTAGCCTCCTGGGGTGTCATTAAATGAAGCTAGTCATTAAATAATAAGTAGGGTTTTTTTTTTCAGTGCTGAGAATGGAACCCATGCTATACAATGCTATACCCACTCAGCCATAATCCCATCTCCCCTTTACTTTCCCCTAATATCAAAAGTCACAATATGGCCCTTAGAGCAGGAAAGGGACACCAGAACTCTTCTAAACTCTTCCCACTGCAAACACACAAGCAAAGGATGCCTTGGGTTTGGGAATGGTGATGTCTTAAATACATTGTAACAAACAGGCTGAGGAGAGAGCTCTGTGGCAGGGCACTTGCCTAGCATGCACAAACCCTGGGTTCCTTCTCCAGTATGAAAAATTAATTACAACAAACAGGGCCACTGTTTATTATTTTACTCTTTAAGAGATTTCTAAGCTGGGTGTGCTGGTACACTCATGAAGCAGAGGAAGAGGCAGGCTGATCTCTGAGTTCAAGGCCAGCCTGATCTACAGAGAAAGTTCCAGAACAACTAGGACTACCTAGAGCAACTCTGTCTTGAAAAAAAAAACAGAGAGAGAGAGAGAGAGAAAGAGAGAGAGAGAGAGATTGATTTTAAATTTCATACAACTATGGCAAGGCATCATGATTAAAAAATATTCCTTACATTGTTGTAGTTTGAATGAGAATGTCCCCCTTAGGCTCAAATGTTTGACTACTTGGTCCCCAGTTGGTGGAACTGTTTGGGAAGGATTAGGAGGTGTGACCTTGTTTAAGTAGGTGTGCCACTGGGAGTGGGCTTTAACATTTCAAAAGCCCAGTCCACGTTCAGTCTCGTCTCTGTCTCCCCCCCCCCAGGTTAATAGTGTTTAATTTGTTATCTGGGTCAGTTGGGAACAGCTGGAGTCAGTGACTTTAATCCCTTGTGACACTCTGATAAAGATTTCTATAAAGCATCCCTCATCCCTTTCTCCATATGATGATTTCTGTGCTTTTAATAAGAGAGAGAACACAGCCCTCTGCTGGGGACAGGGACAGATTCACAAGACAGCCTTCAGGCAGACACAGATTCAGACTCATAGAGCAAACAGACAGGCAGGATGGAAGACACACAACACGAAGTAGAGAATTCAAATCTGTACTCCCTCTTAGTTCAATGACACTAAGAGGAAGTGCTTTAATCTCTTGCCTTAATGGGACACTGGTGCACAGTTGGTGTCTCTGAGTTAGTTTATTATGAATGTGTTCAAATGACTGACTTTGTAGGCTTAGCTTCCCACCTCTACATTTGTAACATGAAGGGCCAGCTTGTTGGGGTTTCTGTCCCGCCCGGTAACCCACAGCCAGTAAGTCCCAAAGAAAATCACACAGAGATCTCCATAAGTTATAAAACGGATTGGCCCATTAGCTCAGTCTTCTTATTAGCTNGCCCCACCTCTACTTCCTGTCTGGTTGACCCGCCTATACTTCCTGCCTGGCCAATCAGCGTTTTATTAAAATACATGATTGACAGAATATAGACAATTCTCCCACAACATACATTTTAGGATGAACGCAATAATTGGAGGAATGGACGCAGTCACACCCCACTGTCCCAGAGCTAGCTCTGGGGGAACCATGTTCACCAGAAGAGCCTTCAGTGAGGCCCATGTGCAGAGTCCACTGTGTCAAGAGTTGCTGAACAGAAGGAAGCCAGTGAAGGTGGTGTCATCATCTTCATCTGCAAACAAGCCATTAAACCTCTCTCCTCCTGTCACCTGCATCCACACCTCGTCCCCAAGCTTCAGCTCCAGCACGATGCCACCAGAGGCCTGGTCCTCCGAGCTCATGTAACCATCCTTGGTATACAGGACTTTTGCCCCATTTTTGACCAAAGAGACCTGCAAATTCCTGGAAAAAACAGTGATGTGGTAGGTGAAGTAATAGACACCGGCCACGTGGCAGGTGAATTTCCCCGTCGCCACGTTGTAATGGTTCAGTTCATTGTACAGGATCTTATCGAATTTAATGGGCACATCAGGAGGAGGGAACTTGCTGATCACCGTGAGCCCCACAGTGAAAGCACTCTTAGGTAAGATGGGAGCCTCACCCACTTTCCCTTTCTCTCCTCGATCACCTTTCCAGCCTCTCATCCCTCTGACTCCTGGCTCCCCCTGGGGGCCCATGGATCCGGCTTCTCCCTTAGGACCTGGTTTGCCAATGGGGCCCACTGGACCAGGTAAGCCCTTGGGGCCCAGTGGTCCAGTACTGCCCATCAGTCCTTCTGGACCAGTGGGGCCCACATCGCCTTTATCTCCCTTCTGCCCCTGTGGGCCAGTCTCTCCGGGCAGCCCTTGTTCTCCTGTACGGCCAATGGATCCCTTTGGGCCATGCTTCCCTGGGGATCCTCTGGAGCCTGGATCACCTTTGATGCCTTTTGCTTCAACTCTTCCATCTGCTCCTAAGGGGAGGAAGATAATGAAGGTGTTTTAGGATACATTCCCTCATAAGCAATGTTGGAGTTCCTATCACTAAGCATTTAATTGAGACAAAGTAGTGTGTGGGTTCAAGATCTGCTCAGAGTTTGAAAAGTCTCAAACTCCCAAATGGCATGCAGGGAAATGTACGTGTAAGCACACACACAAACCCACTTAAAACACACACACACACACACATGACAGGCAGTGGTGGCACATGCCTTTAATCCCAGCACTCGGTAGGCAAAGGCAGGCAGATCTTTGTGAGTTCGAGGCCAGCCTGGTCTACAAGAGCTACTAGTTCCAAGACAGGCTCCAGAGCTACAGAGAAACCCTGTTTCGAAAAACCAACCCCCCCCACACACACAGGGTCTTATGTAGCCCAGGATAGCTTCAACTTCACTATAACCAAGAGTGACTGGATGATATTGAACTTCTGGGCCTCTTGTTTGCAGTTCCTGCGTGCTGGGGCTATAGCTGTGTTTGACCACTCCCAGTTTATGCGGTGCCAGGAATAGAACCTAGGGCCTCGTGCATGCTAAGCAAGCACTCTACCAACGGAGTCACATCCTCAGCCTCCAAAAGTATGCTTTAGTCAGTACCAAGACTCATCTGAGTATTGACAACTGTGCCACCAAAGCGTCCCATATTGAGCCAGAAACAAGGCCACTCTTGGGAGAAGCAACAACATTGAAGGAAACTATGACAAGGAGCAGAACAATCCAGGCTGCTGAGTCACGGGACCTCAGTCCTAGGCAACTGACAGTCCCTCAAGGAGTGGACCTGGAATCATTCATTGTGGCCCCCATGCCTGCCAACTGTCGAGCCCTTGTCTGCCCTTTCCGTGCCGGTTTTCTTCATTGTACATGAACACTCCACACCATTCACTTCCTCCGCCTGGATTGGGAGGTAGTGATGCTTCTGGGCAGAGAGCCTGGGCTTACCCCAGAACATCAGCTAACCTTTCTCCAACCCCAGCATGTGTGGACAGACAGCACAAGCAGACAGTGAGCCCCCATCACATTTGCCCCTCATCTACAGAGCTGGAACAGTGATGTTACCCAATTTATAGAACTCTTCTATTTTCATAAAAAGACTCAGATTAATGCCCAGAATGAATTGCATGTATTTGACATGACAGCCATATTTCTCCACCAGTTACTCCCTACCCTTCAGGTTGAAATTAATTCTGGGAAAGCACCAGTCACTGGGCTATAGCTCCAGCCCAGGGTCCTACTCAAGTGCTATTTTCTCCCTCAAGCAGGGCCAGATGCACTGAGTGAAGTAGAGAATCTTCCTCCTTGGTGCTCATCCACTGAGTCAGAGGTCAGCACACTGGCCTGCTGCCCATATCTGTCTCCTGCATGATTTTGCACAGCCCATGAGCTAAGACTTGTTTATGTGTTTACATGAGCAAAAATAATATCCCATCATGGTGTGGTAGTGACAGACCCACCACCTCGGCCACTCAGGGGGCTGACAAAGAGGCTAGCCAGTTAATAGCTTTCCTGATCTACAGGACAGCCTCAGCAACTCCATGATACTCTACCTCAAGCTAAAGACTTACAAAAGAGAAGCATTGAGAATAAGTAACTCTTGAATGCTTAGGTAAAAATGGGACATCTATGCCATCCCCTGCATGACTCAGGGACCACTGTGAAAGAGGCTGTAGAAAGAATGTAAGATGGAGGACGGAGCGAGGAGTACTGTAGACCACCAAATCCCAGGCACGGTAGGGCTGCTGTACTCATGAACTCACAGAAGCTGTGATTATCTGCACAGGATTGGGGCCCTGAACACTCTGCTATGGAAGAGAAAGGAGCTCCTGGGGCCCCTCGGTTGCCCTGGGATTTATATGCAGTCAGTGAGTGATGGAGAGGAAGACACACTTTCTTCAGCAGTTAGCTATTAGTAAGGGTCTCCCGCTCCCACAAGCACACTCTCACCCATGTGCCTATAAACTCCCTAATGAACTCACTGGGTCACACGAACGAGAAAGGAAAACAGACAGAAGAGCAGCAGCAACAGCAGCAGCAGCAGCAGCAGCAGAAAGGGATCTGTGGAACTGGCCAAGAGAGGGTAATGGGATGAACGTGACTGAAACATTATGTCCACGTATGAAAATGTCACAGTGGACCCATTATCTATAATTAATATATGTTTATAAATGTTTTTGAAAAGAAGGCTGTGGCACAGCATTTGCTTAGCATGTATGAATTTCAATGTTTAATCCCCAGTGCTGGGGGAAACAAAGCAGGGCTCCATACTATGCAAAAAGTATATAAAATGCAAATATTCGTCTTTCAGCCACAGCTCCCCCTGGACATGGCAACACTTGTTTGTGTGGCATCTGAGGCTGCCTTTTGGTGCGCAGGCAGATCCTATGACCCACAAAGCTAAGACTGATTTCTATTTGGACATTTCCAGAAGTTTACTTATCCCAGTATGCACCTGTAACTATTGAAGAGAGAATATATTGGTGGCTGTGGTGGCTAATCTTGCTTATCAATTTGAATACATCTAGAGCCAACTAAAGCCCAAACAACACTCTCTCTCTCTCTCTCTCTCTCTCTCTCTCTCTCTCTCCCTTTTCTCTCCCTTCCTCTCTCCTTCCCTCCCTCCCTGCCTCCTTCTCTCTCTCTTTCTTGTTTGCTTGTATTTTGAGACAGGGTTTCTCTGTGTAGCCCAGGCTATCCTGAAACTCACTCTGTAAACCAGGCTGGCCTCAAACTCACAGAGATCTGCCTGCCTCCCAAATGCTGGGATCAAAGGCATGTGTCACCAAACCCAGTGAGAGATTTTCTTAATTGGATCATTTGAGGCAGGAAAACCCACCCTGAGTTTGGGCCATACCTTTTGTCATCAGCCCATGGTGATTGAGAAGAAAAAAGGAAGGTTTTGCTTTTTGCCTGTTTGCCCTTGTTCTAGCTGGCAAACCTTTGCACCCTGTTGCTGGCCCATTCCTTTGCTAGTGTTAGAATCTATCTCTTCACTATTCCAAGATAGGCTGAGGATCAACAGCTCTTTAGGAATTCCCCAGGACTCTAGAACCAGATTGGGACTGCTGAGACATCCAGGCTCATAAACTGAACAACAGATTCTCAGCCTCCCTGTTGGGAGACAGCCATTGTTGGACTACACAGGCCACAGTTTGTAATCCCATGCCCCCCTTTGTGTTTATATTTATATACAATCACTCTACCAGTTCTGTCCCTTTAGAGAACCTTGACTACTACAGTGGTTCATCCTGGAAGCACCAGACATCGGTTCATAGCAGTGCAGAACAGCTGGTGTCAGTCCAGCCTTGTGTCAGAGCACCGTGCAAGGGATGACGAGAAGTCACCACTGACCTGGTTCTCCTTTCTCCCCACGAATTCCATCCTTCCCTGGGTCTCCGGGATGTCCTGGTTCTCCTAGGTGGAAGGGAAGAAAGCAGACAAGAGTTGAGAGGCCAGATCCAGTCTCCCACCTATGAGTCTTCAGGGGTGGTTAATTCGGGAAGTCCTGGGATGCCCCAGCTCGCCTCCTTTTCCACCAGTGGAGGTGGAGGTAGCAACTGTTAGTGAGTAGTGAGTATCCAGGGTGTTGGATCAGGTAGGATGAGCAGTTTGTGAAATGCATTGGTGATTTCCTGAGCACCGCTCAAGGAGCCTGAAGCAAGGCAAACTGAAACACTGAGGGCCATGCTGCAAGTCTGTCTCGGGACTTTGACTCAGAAGTGATCTGAATATGGGAGGTGCTGGATGAATCTCTCATTCCAATCCCTTTCCACCATTCTCTCGAAGAAGGCTCACCAGACGCCGTGAAGCATCAGAAAACTCCGTGATATGGCTGTTGGGAAAGGAAAGGCACGGTAGACAGGGGTGAAGGCTGCAGAACAAGCTGGGATAGGACACGAGGGTTCTGCTAGTCACATACCATCTTAAGTCTGGGAGCAGGCCACCAAGTAACAGCCAACTATGATGACAGAAGAGCTCATAAAGCCCACAGTTTACTCCAGGTTCTGTCTCACTCAAGTCTGCCAAGACCTCAAAACTTTAACCCTACCATTCTAGTTGTGGGGTGACAAGCAGCTGGGACAGCCTTCAGCTCTCAGGACTGGAGAGTGACACAGGTTGGTTTGCATCTATCATAAAGCCTGCTGTTACCCCAAGTAAGCCCTGAGTCCCATTGAACCACCAAGTGGGAGGTAACGCCAAAGCAGCCTCCTCTCCATTATCTCCTACTGCTTGTCTGTACCACCCTGAAGCCTGAGCCTTCCCACCAAATTTCTCTTTCTCCCTGCTTAGTTCCCAATTCTTGTATTCTGTGTATCTCAAAGTTTTTATACAGGCCCGAGCTTTAACATCTACCTGAACAATTGAATGTATGTTATGGACACTCTACTAATTGTATGTTGATTATATAAAACACATAGCAAGCTGGGCAACAGCGGCACACACTTTCACTCCCAGCACTTAGGAGGCAGACACAGAGGCAGGTAGATCTCTGTGAGTTCAAGACCAGCCTGGTCTACAGAGCAAGTTCCAGGGCAGGCTCCAAAGCTACACAGAAATCCTGTCTTAACCAAAACAAAACAAAAAACCAAAACAAAACAACAAAACATACACACACAGAGCACATCCTCAGAGTACCAGGTAAAGAAGCAGATTTTCCTCCCAAGCAGCCCGCATTAACATCATTCTCCAAAGAAACAGCACATTGAGTAGAATATATATACGAACTAAATGGAAAGAGAGAGAAACAGATACTTTTGTTTGTTTCCTTTTTGTTGTTTGTTTGTTTTTTGAGGCAGGGTCTCTCAATTATGTATCTTTGGCTGTCCTGGAACTCAACATATAGTTCAGACTGGCCTTGAACTCAGAGTCCCATCTGCTTCTGCCTCTGAGTTTTGGGATTAAAGGCATGGGCCACCAGAACACATGTGTTTTTGATAAATCCATTTTGACCGAGCTAGGGAGGTAGCTCAATGACAAAAAGACAAGATGGGGACACTGGTGGGTGAGGGTTCCGTGGGCAGGTGGAACAGTACACCAGCAGGAAGAGGGGACGAGGCAGTAAGAAGCTGCAGACATTCAGTACCTGTGTCTCCTTTGTCACCCTTGGAGCCATCTCGTCCATCTCTTCCCGGGAGGCCATTGTGACCTGGATTCCCAGGGATGCCAGAGTGCCCTTGCCGGCAGGTGTCCTGGGAGTACACACTCTTTGCACATGCGCCCATAACCAGAAGGAGCCACCAAATCTTCATGATCAGATGACAGGGACTGGACTGAAAGAGGGAAACAGAAACTGAAAAATGTCTGGTTGCTGTGTGTAGATATAGTTGCTGGGCATGGACACAGGCTCTCATCTCTGTGATGGGACAGGCCTTAATCTCTGGACATGGACACAGGCTCTCCTCTCTGCGATGGGACAAGCCTTGGTCTCTGGGCATGGACATGGCCTCTCATCTCAGTGATGGGACAGGCCTTGATCTCTCACATGGACATAGTTGCTGGGGAGTGACTTGGCCTTTTCTCTCTGCACTGACAAAGGCTTGAACATGATCTTACATGTCTGATAGTCGGAGCAGGAAAACAGAAACCAGGCACCTGACCAAGCTGTCGCCAAGCCTGGCACAGTGGCACATGCCTATAATCCCAGCACTCAGAAGGCTGAGAAAAAAATCTTAAGTTCTAGGTCAGCCTGAGATATATAGTGAGAGTCTATTGTTGAGGTAGAGAGGGGAGAGAATAAGGAAGGAGAGAGAGAGAAAAGAAAGGCATATTGTCTTCAGGTGGTAACACACAATTGGGACCACTTTTAATAGTCAGTAAAATGTGGAAGATGAGTATTGAGTTCCAGATACTCAAATTTATTGTTTCAATTTGAGTGAACCACTTTTTTGAGCCAGAGAAAGTTGTTTTCTTATTTCATGGAGCTGATATAAAGATCAAATTTGACTACAATATACATGAAAAAGCACACTAAAAATAATAATGCCCACATAGAATTACCATCTGAGCCAGCAATTCTTTTCCTGGGAATAGAGCCAAAAAAAAAAAAACCCAAAACAACGATAACAAAAACTGCAAGACTTGAACAAGCTCTGTTCTGTAGTATAATCCCTTTGTACATGCTGAAGATTTGTCATTGTGATTGGCTTAATAAAGAAGCTAGCTGGCCAATAGCAGAACTGAATAAAGTTAGGAGGGAGAGCCAAACTGAGAATACTGGGAAGGAGAATAGTGGAGTTTGGAGTCCCCAGCAGAGAGACAGAGAAGCAAGTTGGGCATGCTGTACTGAGAAAAGGTACCAACCCATATGGAGGGTAAATAAGAAATGAAATATGTGTTAATTTAAAGTGTAAGAGTTAGCTAATAACAAGCCTGAGCTATTGGCCGAGCATTTGTAATTAATATTAAGCCTCTGTGTGTTTATTTGGTAGCTGCTAGCAGGATAGAAACATCTGCCCACAGCTCTGTTACTGGCAGCAATGTCCACAGAGGCCACAAGGGGGAGCAGCTCACGAGGCCATAAGAGGATAGACTATGTAGTGTATAAATATAGTGGAATGCCATTTGGCCCCCCAGAAAGGCAGGAAATCCTGGCCCATGCTACATCATGAATGAACCTAAAGGACATTAAGCGGTGACAAAATCTGGGACTGAAAGTTAAATCTGTGTGCGTCTTATTTAAAGCATGCAAAGTGGTCCAACCCATGGAGAAGGCAACATAGCAGGAGCCAGGAGATGATGGGGAAGAGGTACTGTTCGGGGAAAGATGAAACCTCTGCAGATCTATGATGGTGACGGCTACAGGATGCTGTGAATGTACTCATTGCTACTCAGTCATACACTTAAGATGGCTCAACTGGTAAGTTTGAATTTATGTATATGTTTGCTCACGATAAAAGACAGTAAAACATTAAAGCAGAGGAAGTGACTCAATTGTAGAAAGGCTTCCTCACACACGCGGGGCCCTGAGTCCCATCCCAGCTATATATACATATAACAGAAATTATGTGGCATTAACAGCAACGTACCAAACATCGACACTGGAGCTGTGGCTTCAGCTCAGTGTTAGAACACTTGTGTGATGTATGAGTTCTTGGCTTTAACCACCAAGGCTACAGCAAAAAGACACCCAAGCCTGTTGTGATAGTGCATTCCTGACCACACAGCAGGCTGAGGCACAGGCCTCCACACCGGCAGTTTGGGAGAAGCACACTTCTCAAGTCTTTTTCCTCTGAGGACACTGGCCCTCTTACTTGGCTTCCTGCCTCCTTGCAATTGTTTCTGTTTTTAATCTGCCTTCAGCCTCAGGTTGGAGCTGAGATCCGGGTGGCTGGCAAACTGCTCCCCACAACAGGATCAGCATGCAAGTCCCTGCAGGGGTTTGAGTCCATGAGATGCGGATGAGGAACCAACCCTGTGAGTATGCAAAATGCCATACCACCTCTCCCTCAGGAGCTGCCTGGCAGGGATTCTGCACTGGTACAAGGTCACAGAACTTGAAATGTCATCTGACTGTATTTTCAACATTATATCCCCAGTATAGTATAGAGCAGCAGATTGAACAGCAATGGATGAAGGCAAGGACGATGTGATGGCAGCTCTTTGAAGAATTAAGGAATAAAACTAAACAAAGAAGAACACACAAGCTAATGCCACCCTCACATCTCAGGTTCTTATGTACCGTGTGCAGTAGCATAGATGTTCATGAGCCTTTGGAAAGGCAAAAAAAAAGAAAAAGAAGAAGTGGGGGTGTCTGTTCCTTCGATCCAGGAGTGCCATCTCTAAAATTATTCATAATAAAGCAAGATCTGTGTACTGAAGGTACCTGCAGCATCATCTGTTAAGGGGGGAAAGGGCACATTATGTAATGGCTAACAACAGACATAGGGAGCGGGACAGAACGTAAGCACTGAAAGAGCTGTCATGGTTGGTGACGTACGTAGTATATAAAAGATGCCTGGAGGCAGAAGGATGATGAGTTCAAGATCAGCTTGGGTACGGATGAGATTCTGTTTCAAAAGACCCAGCCAAAAACATAAAAGACTAAAATGGGGGTGGGAGAGATAGCTCAGCAGTTAAGTTCTCTTGATGCTCTCACAGAGGACTGGAGTTCAGCTCCCAGCACTCACAGTGAGTAGCTCACAACTGCTTCTGAGCTTATGAGTCCTCTTTCTGGCCTCTGAGAGTATCCACACAACAAGCACATATACACACAAACATGCAAAAAGATAAAGTACAGGTTTAAAGATTTTTTTTTTATTATGCATACAATTTTCTGTCTGTGTGTATGTCTGCAGGCCAGAAGAGGG
>LOEQ01000470.1:8383-21164 GCA_001685075.1 Bramus lutescens | reverse complement strand
ATCTCTCCAGCCCCAAGACTCCTTCTTCTTAATCATCCCATTTAAAAGCCGTATCTTCTTCAGGCAGAGGCCAGATGATTGCCATAAGTTCAAGGGCCAATCTGAGCTAAGTATGGAGAACCTGTCTCAATCAATCAGTATAAATAACCAAATGCATTCTAAAATGCAACTGGGGGTGGGCAACACAGCTCAGTGGTAAAGACACCCACAGTCAGGCCCGAGGACCTGAGTTCTATCTCTAGGATTCACATGGTGGAAACAGAACTAACTCTCACTAGCTGTCCCCTGACCTCCAGATGCACATGCATAAACAATAAACAAAATGATTAAAAGGAAACTGTGTAGAAGTGCAGAATATTCTTTTACTGGGCACTGTGTGGAGGGACCTCAATGGCCCATATCTTCTCCCTCCCATTCCAGGGCAGCACTGACCACCTCTGTGATGCCTGTAACTGGTAACCAGATAGAAAAATCTGTGTGACAGTAAACATGGACTGGCACCAACACTTCAATGCTTCTACACTGTTCTGGGAGTAGCAGGAACTGCTGAACCCTATCCCTGGCTCCCAGTGAGGCCTAGAGGCACCCTGACTCAGTTTACCTTCCTTCTTCGCCCTCCACAACCTTAATGATAGCCGTGATTTTGTCCCTCCTAACCTCTAGGGCTCTTAAGTTCCCAGTCCCGTGGCTGAGGCATAGATGCTTTATTTCTGCATGCCCTGCACCCCATGAAAACACCTGGTACAGAAGTCACTCCGTGCTTTCCAAACAGGCTGCAAATGGCTAGTGGGGAGGCAAGGTTCCAAGAAGTTACATAACTGAGCAACACTGTGCCAAGGCCAGGCTAGGATGGACAGCAGGTCTCCTTGGCTCATAGCCTAGCACCCGCCTCAGACGATGGCTAGAAAACCCTGCAGTTGGTCTTCGTCTACAGTAGTCCTTCGTGCCTCCCATCCCATTCCCTACCCGTGGTCTATGCTGCTTCCACGGCAAACTCAAAATCCTGGTCTAGGCTTTCACAGGAAGCTCCACAGGGTCTGGTTTATTCGGCAACATCCAAGGCCTCCTGGGATGGATGAAGCCGACCGACTTCATTCTGCTCCAGTGGTGTGACTGGTGCCAGACATTTGCGGTGAATCATTTTCAGCAGAGCCGAACGCTGCTAATGGGAAAAGCGGACCTGAAAAGCCTGGCGTGAGCTGCTGTTTGCCAAAGCCCATGCCCACCTCTGTGGTCAACCTCTTCCCCAGGCCTTGCACCTCTGCAGTCACTCCCTACAAGCTGCAAGAGGCTTCAAATTCCTCTGCCATTGATGGGAGTTAGTAAAGGTGACTTGTCAACTTACAATCATTTCGTGTAGTAAATAACTAATATAAATTCTCAAAATGAACTTCAGCAAGACCAAGAGAAACCAGAAGAGAATTTCTTGTTTTGGCTGGGTGTTTCGAGACAAGCCTCACTATGTGGTAGCCCAGTTGCCGCCTCCTATCTACCTCTTTCTCTCGATGCTGAGATTATTCGCATATACCACCACCAACGGCTAAAGGTGTAATTTAAAAAAAAAAAACCTCCAGCTTAACCCCTTTAAAGCACAGTTGAGCAGTGTTGTGCTGACAGCTATATAAGGACCTCTGGAACTCTTTCATCTTGCAAAACTGAAACCCTATACAAACGCTAACTTCCTTTCCTCCTTCTCTCCCCTGCCCTCTCCTTGGCAACCACCTTTCTATTTCCTGTGTCTGTGACTCCACTTCAGATAGTTTGTGTTCAGAACCATGTTGTACAAACCTTGCTGTGGCAAGTGTTTCCTTAGCATAGCACATGCATGGTCTGTCCATGTTGCCCGAGTCAGAAGTCCCTTCTGTCCTAAGGTTATGTGTGCCTTCCTTTCCGGTTTGCTTGTCTGCTTCCATGTGGATGGACACACTGGGTGTCTGCACCTCCTGGCCACTATGAACAATGCTGCCATCTGCATGAGTGCACGCATCATCACTTTGAAGCCCTGTTTTCAGTTCTTTGGGTTCTGAACTCAATCAGAATAGTGCTGGTGTAGCTCATTTCACTACAAGATTTTTATGAACTTCCATATTGTTTTCCAAGGTGGCTACATCAGTTTATGTCCCCGCTGCCAACTCACAAGGGCACAGCTATCTATCTAATTTCTTTTGCTGAAAAATTAAGTATGGAAAAGATACTTTTTCTCCATGGGACATATTATTATTATTATTAATTATTATAATAACATAAGGGAGCTAGCTCAGTAGTTAAGAGCACTGACTGCTCTTCCAGAGGAGCTGGGTTCAATTTGACAAAACGACTGTCTGTAACTTCAAGATCTGATACTCTCACACAGACATACATGCAGGTCCTTGAGCATGCTAACTGCAAGAGTCTCTACCCTCATCTTTTGACAGGTCTGTGTGCCAGAGACGATTCTAGAAGAACATTTTTCAGGAGCCCACCCGTTCCAGAAACACAATATAGTGGCTCACAACACTCTAGTTGAACCCCCAGGACAGGATTATTGAAAAACTTTCAGGAAGGTTGTTTACCTGGGTATCATTTGTATATCCAATTCCTTACACAGTGCCTCTAGAAGTTGGTTTCAGAAGATATCTTCTAACCTCCAAATCTGTAACCTTCTCGAAAGAGGGAACAACTCTCTAGTGGACATCCGAGAAACCTCCAGGCAGATGCGACCCCAGGAAGGCTGTGTGCTACCAACAGAGAATGGGCCAATGCCTAGGTTCACAAGGCCACTGGTAACAGGGCTGTTATGAACCTAATCAGAAAGGGTGTCGGTTTTTTAAAAGCCAATGAAGAACGGCATCTATACTCCTCGCCAAATCAGCAGGCCATCCTGCTAAACTCTGACGTTATACTTCTGATGGGGCAGCTGATTCTAAACGGGAGTTCGGACAAGAAATGACATCACACAGCATCAGCACTGGAGCCATGTTTTGTGTCCCCTTCCTGGCCTGACTCAGGAGAATAAACCCATCCACAGTGCCTGACATGACTCTCCTCTCAGGCCAAGCAAGTCTCTTTCTCGCTGGCTTAAGGATGCACAAAGCTTAAGAGCACTGGACTATCCAGTCTCATGAGCACATTTTAGGTCCCAGTGACGCCACCTTGGTGAAGCCGTGACCTTGGAGCCTTTGCTTTCTCTTGTATAACTGAGAAAAACACCCCTGATGGCATGGTCTGAGGTGGGCGGAGGTGAGAAGCACCCAGCCTTTCACAGGCTTCAAGGCTGAGCCTGGAGGTGGCACAGCGGGGAAGGGACAGCCTAGCCTGTCACCCACACACTTGCTAATGTGCCATGCCCTTTCCCAAGCAGCCAGCTCCTGGCGGGGATTTCCCCAAAGCTTTGTTTGGGGAAATTCCCCGCACTTAGAATAGTCTGTTAAAAAACACACATTTCAGAACCCATCCTGCTGCTCACTCCACTTCCTCCAGGCTGAGATAAGCTATTCCAGCTTCCCCCCTCAAAAGTGGAAATGGCCTCACAAGGCAGGCAGCTGTGGTTACAGCTAAAATGGTGGGCCCAGCCCCTCCTCCCAGACAGTCACTCCCAGGCCACCTCCAGACCCAGAGAGGGAACCAGCAATGCCAACAGTGCTGCAGGCAGGGGTACCTGGTCCGCTCTTCCTCGGACATGGCTCCCTGCCACACTGGAGAATGCTTTGAAAAATGAAGATCCCACCTTATTCTCTGGCCATTTGAGCCAGAACTGAGGTGGGAGCTAAGAACTGTGTTTCCGGAAGCCCCTCACATGGCTTTGATGCCTGGCAGAACAGAGAGGCAGTGGGTGCATGTGTTCAGGTTACCCTCACACCTGTGGACCTGCTCTACAATGTGTGTCTGTGATCTGACCCTACCAGGTTGCAGAGCCACTGCTGTGGAATGTTCCTGCTCCGATGGGAGAAACTGTTTTGCTCCTTCCCACCCAGGAGTAAGCTTCCCTCCCCAAACAGCCCAGAGCTCTGAATCATTCTTTAAAGTCCAACTGTCTCTTCTTAGCGATTTTCTAGCTTTCATCTCTGCTTTGATCCCCTACAACAGCCACCTGTGCTAGAACCACATCTGGCTTACTTCTTTCCAAATACCTCCCACATGTACACCACCGTCTTACGTATCATCCTGCACCCCATTATTACCGTTCTTCTATTTCAGTTAGTTATGTCCACGGCTATGTCTGGCAGACCTTAAGGACAGGAACTCATTTGTGAGCCACTGCTGCACGAGATACCTTTCACACTCAAATTTAAACCATTGCTATTATGCCCTGCTGCCTTGAAATCCATTCTTCAAAAAACAGTTATCTTGGCATTGCTGGAGCAAACAGACCAACAAGAAGATCCAAACAGACCCAGACCCTAGCAATAGACATAGTCACCCTTGCTGATAACCTTTCACACTGACTAAGGATCTTTCAGAAACAGTTTTCCCCACCCGGCTCTCGCCAGCATGTTACATGTGTCAGGCTGTCCAGAGTTGAGAGGAGGGAGTCCCATCACAAGTGGGCACAGCCATTCCAAAGTTCTAGAGTAGATCCATTTCTCTGCAGATGGCTTGGTAAGTCTTCAATTTCAACAAGGAAGTTACCAATGAACATCTCCCCCAACTCCCACCCTCACCACAGTCAGCTTGCCTGGAGCTCTGCCATCCACACTCTGGATCATCTGTAAAGTGACTAGATGGGAGGATGGAATGGAATGGGAGGCCTGGGTAGCCGGCACTCAGGGTACCTGTCTCTGGGCCAGTAGCCAAGAGGAGCTTGGCCTCTCTGTGCCCTGTAACATGTTTCAGCTTTACCTATGACATGCCCTGCAGGGTCTGCTATCCCCTCAAACAACTGTCCCAACTCTGTGGGTCCCTGGTTTTGATGGTGGCTGTCCACATCCATCCTTGCTGGTTGATACCTGAGGGGCTATCCCTCCTGGATTTCCCCTACCACTGACCAGGTCCATGCTGATTGGAGGAATCTATCAGGGAAGCCGAGTTGTATCCAGCATGCTATCCAACACCTAACAAATGTCCTGAATTATTATCAGCACCACTCATCTATCTAGGAGGCTGCGGCTCAAGATCACCTAGGTGTGGTGGTATATCACACATATAATCCCAGCCCTCAGGATAGTTAGGCAGGAAGACCCTGAGTTCAGGAACAGAGTGAGTAGACTAAAAGATTCCACCTTAACTAAGGGACCCCACCTTTAAAGACAAAAACTGGAAATAAAAAAATGGGGGTCACACCAAATGACAGGAGCATTCTCCAGCTGACCCTGGGGTTCATTCTCCTCTCCTGCCCTCTTGGAGTGCCCTATGCAGCAGCCCACCATGGGGGGATCAACTGTTATTCCAAGGAAGCACACTGCTTGTGCTCAGGCACAGCACGCCAAGACTCATCCATAGTGGTACAGCAGAGGGGTTGGTAGCTGACCTTCTATAGCTAGGCTGGTCACAGAGGCTGGGTACCCATCCATTCGTTCCCCCAAGGACAAGCCTCCATGGAAGATTCTGGAGTACTGTGCAACAGGGGAAGGGCACTCTTCCTGACAGGCAACAAAAGGTGGAGAGGGCTGCAGGACGGGGAGGCTCTTCATCCCTCTTCGTCTCCCAACCCCTCTATCCTGACTCTACTCTGCTGTGCCGTGTCTGATGACAGCATGATTGCGCCTGTCACTCACACTCGTTTTGTGGGATAATCTGCCAGAGACAGATGCTGTAACCACATCCCTGTCCTATCTCGGCTGGTGAAGAAAGCACCAGCTACAAACAGCCTCGCTGCTGGCCGAGCCTGCCTTCAAGCTGTCAAGCACAGTTCCCATTCATCTCAGCACACGTTTCTGGCGTCTATTTAAGGCAAGACAAAAGACAAGCTCTGTTTTTAGAGCATCCCACTGCAGTCGGGGAGAAGTCTTCCTGTGACGCGCCCCTCCCCTGTTATGGCCTTAGGAATGCACGGTTTACAATTTATAACTTCCTAGAATAATATTGCTTTCACATTTAAATACTCTAGCCAAGTTGCTGATAAAAGAAATATTAGCAAGTAAGGCTTAGATGAGCGAGCATCACGTACAAACTGCACTAGCTCTGGGCTTCAGGCCTTACCCCTCCCCCTAGCTCAGCAGGGAGCACTCCGCGCCTCTCTACTTACACAGGCACACAGGTATCCCCCTTTAAAAGAAAGAAAGTTCCTGCAACATAAACAAAACCCAGCAACAACCCCACAACAAACACCAGATCCCACCCCTCGTAAAAGGCAGTCCACACTTTTTATTCTTACTCTATCACACCCAGGATTAATTTCTCTCCCGGGAGGAATGAGATTTTCCCTTTCCTTCCAGGTACACTCTCACCAGATTAGAGAGGAGTGGAGAAGGAGAGGGAGAATCTGAGCTGCAGCTCAGAGAGTGGAGTCAACAACACTGCCCCCAGGAGAACAGCACACATACCCATGTGGAGGCTTTCCAGACTCCAAAATCTTGCTATTTCTCCTCTGGCTACCATCCTTCTGTTTAAACACACGCAGCAGGTTGAGGGTGTGATGCGGGAAGCGGTCCTCAGCTCATGGTGGAGGGTGGCCGGTCAGGCTGGCAGCTGCAGGAACTCTGGAGCACTGTGTGCGCTCCTGGCCAGCGCTGCCCAGAAACTAACAGCCTGCTGCCAGTGACTCAGGCTTAGTTGCTCCAGCGACATCACCACGCGCTGACTTTTGGGAGGAAATTCTAAACGGAGCGGAGCTAGCCAGTGGCTGCCTCGGCGATCAAATAGTGCAGCTTTTAAGTGTAACCTCCAGACCTGCTTTAGCCCTGCAGAGCACTTTCCCAAAACTGTTTCCTTCAGGGAGAAGAGCACAGAGGTTGCTGAGTTTGAAAACGGAGTTAGGATTTCACAGCATGGAATGCCAAAAATTTGAGTTATGATGCCACATAATACGAACTGTAATTTATGGAAATACTGAAGAAGGGACTTTTGTTTAAAAGATTTATGGGTAAAAAATGCGAACAGACAAAAAGATAAGACACAGAGTAAGTATGTGAATGCCTTACTCTAAGAAAGTAATACTTGTGTCTGCTACATTGTAAAATATGGGCTTTATTCTAAAGGAGGGGCCATTAAATAACAGTGTGAGTTATTTTTAATAACTTTTCGCCATGCTTTTCAGTATTTTCCAAATAATGGGCAGTTAGCAGGTTGGTCTTTTACATTTCAACACAGCTGTCAACAACAGTGTGCTTCCTACATTTCTTCAGGATAGGAAGTCCCTACCTTTTTAAACTTTAGGAACAATGAGTTGACGTATGCAAAACAGTGGTCACATGACCACCCTCAACATATGGATTAAAAAAAATGAAAAAGGCAACTGGTAAAATGCAGCCGTGAGCTTGTGTTGAAAGGGAGCGCAACTCACTGCTGTTCTTTCTTCACTAGACCAGAGCAAATTTCCACCTGGCTACTGCTCGCTCACCTGCAGCTGAGAGCAGGACTGGGCACTCATGATCCTCCCTGGCTGTTTGGAACATTTCGCCAAGTGCCTGGAGCAGCTGGGCTACCGTCCTGGGAACTCAGAAGGGTTAGCTGTCCTGAGCCTGCAGCTTGTAGATAACTGGGGAACCTAGTAACATCCCGTTTCCTGAGGAATCACAGCCTCGAGGAAGATCAGGAGAAACCCTGCACCCTGGAGAACTGTAATACAGTGCTAGCCTGTTGTGTGTGGTAGTGAGATTTTGCCTCAAAACAAATCAATCCAACAGTACCAAAGCGTAGAGTGCAGCTCAGTACCCAGTGGGAATTACTAATGTAAGGCTATGGGTTTAATCACTAGCAACACATACACACATACAGAGAGAGAGACAGAAAGAAAGAGAGAGGGAGGAAGGGAGAGGAGGGAGGATGTGCTGGCTCATACACTTAGTAGGCTCAGGCAAGACTACTGTGATTCTAGGCCAGCCTGTGCTACAGATCAAAACAGTCTCTAAAGATAAAGAAAACATTAAAAATCATAGTACTTCAGAATGAGAGACTTCCCAGTTAGCCCCTGCCGCATGTTTCATTATTTGTGGCTATTTCCATTTATCTGTTATCTCCTTACCCTAAATCTGCCAAGGAGAGCTTTCCAGGGCAATTATAGTTTCAAAAAGCTGTAAAACACCTGTACACCCAGCACTTGGGAAGGTGGGACCAGAGGATTAGGAGTTCAAGGTCATCCTTAGACGTCAGCAATTTAGAGGCCAGCCTGGACTGATAGAAGCCCTGCCTCAAAAATAAGCAAACAAACAAATAACAACAAATAAAAAACCCAGAGCCCACAGGCCATTGCTCTGGTCACATGACACCCATAACCATATGAGCTTCGGAAAGTTATCACTGGGTGCTGGCAGCTGGACACTGAAATTCCTGGCCTCCAGCACAACTGAAAATAAATTTTGTTTTTATTAAAAATCAGATAAGGGGTTGGAGATGTGGCTCAGTGACCAAGAGAACTGGCTGCCTCACTTGGTAACCAGGTTAACAGGTGCAATTCCCAGCACCCACATGGTGGCTCACAACCATCTGTAACTCCAGGTCCAGGTCATCTGAGGTCCTCTTTTGGCCTCCATGGGTACCAAGGGCACATGTGGTCAACACACTTATATGTAAGCAGAATACCCATACATATTAAAACAAAACAAAACCAACCTAAAATAAGGTGAAACGGACATAAACAGAGTCAGTTTCAAATCCTCCTTTTAAAAGACGATTTAGGATGGGATCAGTGAGGGAGAATGTGCTTAGCAAGTGAAGCCTGGGGTTTGGGAGCAAGCTTCAGACCAGCCAGTAAGAGAGTCAGTCTCAAAACTGAAGTGAAGAGAGTTCAAGGAAGATATCCCGTGTTGGGCTCTGGCCTCCATACATGCAAGCACGCTTGCTCAGGTGTGTGCACATGCACACGACACATGTAGAGGGGGAAAGTATCACAGAACAAACTGGTTTGACTTTTAGGATTTTAAAAAATATTCAGCGATTACAGTCTATTTGTCAATGCTCCAACAAAACCTTAAGCACAGTGAAAATTAAGGTCTTGTCCTTCCACACAAACCTATTCCTTTGGAAAACTACTATAGCAGGCAACACAAAGGACCCCAAGTCAAGAAAGAAGGCATAGAAATGGAGTCACAAATCACACACAGATAGCAAATACTTAGAAATCAAGAGAAAGCAGGCTAGTCATGGTGGCATAGGTTTTGTGGGAGTCTGAATGAGAACAGTCCCCTACAGGCTTGGACATCTGAACACTTGGTCACCAGCTAGCTGGTGGCACTATTTGGGGAGGTTTAGGTGGTGCGGTCCTGATAATGGAAGTATGTCACTGGGGGCAGGTTTTGAGAGTGTAAACTCTCACCTACTTCCAGTTTGCTCTCTCTGCATCTTTTTTGTGTATGAAGATGTGGCATCTCGGCCTCCGACCCCTGCTGACATGCCTTGTGCTCGACACCATGCCTCCCCACCATGATGGACTCTATTTTAAAGTAACTTTATTTATTAATAATTTCATCGATCTGTCACTCCCAGATCTAAAACCCAAAACAGGCCCATAAAAAGCAATTTCAGAAGCACTAAAGGCAGGGAAAAAAAAGAAAACGAGCAAATGCTCATGGGCAAGAAAATGCTCATATACAGACCTATAACCAGCCCTTGGGAAGTAGAGACAAGAAGATCAACGTCATTCTATGCTAGCTACGTAGTGGGCTGATAGCTAGCCTGGGGGAAGGTACCCTCAGGGTAAGACTCCACCCAAATAAACTTCCAAAAGAGAGCCTAAGGCACCATCTGCTCCTAGAAAGCAAAAGTATAAAAGGTTGTGCTAATGAGATTCAAGTGGGGCAGGATCCCTGCTAAACGAGCAGCCAAACTTGGCAGGGTTGTCCACGTGGTGATGGCTTTAGAGGCCTAAAGGGTTTGAGAGTGAAGGGCATTGGTTCTTCCTCCAGGGTTTCAGAGAGCCATGGAAGACAGGCCTCAGTAAGAAGGCCCAGAGAAGCTGTGAGAGGCTATTGTCCCGGGAAAGAGACTCCCAGATGTTGAAGACGCAAGAGGTGTGAGACATTTGCGGGGAGAACCGCACGCAGGGAGTGAAACCAGCCAGGGAGTGAAACCAGCCAGGGAGGGAGAAAGGAAAGAGAGACTGTAAGGAACAGAGCCGAAGGGGTGAAGCCATCTAAACCCTTTGACATTGGACTTGGAGCTGCAGGGTCTGGTATTTGTCCTGCTAGATTTCAGTCTTGCGACGGGCCGGTTTTGCTCACTATGTCCCCATTCCTCATTCTTGGAAGGATAACGTGTACTCTGTGGCATTCATTATATGTTGAAATGTGTAATTTGCCTTTTGATCTTACTGGAGGGCATATTTAAGAAACAGTTTCAGCCTCAGAAGAGACTTTGGACTTTCAAACACTGAGATTGTGAAAGAAAAGTTGGACTGAATGCATTTTGTATTTTGTGGTCATGGCATTCTAACCATTTTATGGTTAGAATGAGAACGCTCTCCCACTTGGACACTTGGAGCCCAGTTGGCAGTGTTGCTTAGGGAGGGTTAGGTGGTCCAGCCCTGCTGGATTAAGTCACCGGGTGGAGGGCTCTGATAGTGTACTGTCTCACCTATTTCCAGTTTACTCTCTCAGCTTCCTGCTCCTGCCTCCACGCCTGCTGTACCATGCCTGCCTCTCATTATGGGTTTTTAGCCCTCTGGAACCATCAGCCCAAATACACTCTTCTTTCTGCAAACGGCCTTTATCACAAAACAGAACAGTAACTAATATGGTCCTTTAATCCCAACAGTAAGGAACAAGAGGATTGGAAGTTCAAGGCCAACCAGGTCAAACTGATGGGGCCTATCTCAAAACAAGAGAATGAGAAAGGGTTGAGAACCAAGTGCTCTCTAAAGTGCCGCTCTGTACCTTCAAAGCCACTGCAGCTCGTAGGGGTCATGTGGACTTGGACACATCATGCCACAGGAAGTTTGTTCTGCATGACTTAAATGAAGGTTCCCACCATCTCCCTCCCTTTCATATTTCGCTTGCTCCCAGATGCTCTCCACAGACACTGACTATAACTCAGACTGATGCAGAAACAAACACAGAACTATCTTAGATCTGAGGTTGATTTTCAGGGCTCATACAGTGAAAGCACTGTCCTAGGCTGTCTGTCCACTGCCTTCCATGTACACTGTGTCGTGTGGGTGGATACATGTGTGCGCACACACAGATGAATAAATGCAATTTTTAGAAACAGGAAGGGGGGTGGCAAGATGGTTTGGCAGATAAGAATGCTTGCTGCCAAGCCAGACAACCTGAGTTCGATCCTCGGGACCTACATGGTTGAAGGGGAGACCTGACTCCTCCAGGTTGCCCTCTGACCTGCACACACCTGCTTGACTTCTCCACTTTCTGAAACTCAGGAATTAGTCAGGCTCTTCTGAGCTTTTCCTTTCTGATTCTACTTTACAAAGACTAGAAGAAACATGAGTCATAGAACGGAGACTGCTTCAACTGCTTGAAGATAGAAAGCTATGAGAATCTGGGACAGTGTTAAATGCTGGGTGAACATGGGGATGCAGGCTTGTAACCAGCACTGAGGAGACTGAGGCAGGAGGACCGAGAGTTCAAGGCCAGTTTGGGCTACGCACGTAGCAAGACCTGTACCTTATAAAAACAATAATAATAACAAGTTAAAATCTCTATCATGTTTTTCTGAGATGGAGACAGAACGCTGCTCTGCTCCTGTTTAAACCCCTTGATTATGGGCAATGATAAGACACAAAATACCAGCTGGTGAGTGGCCACTGGAGCTCGTGTAATCTCGGCCTGGAGGCAGCAAGCTTCCGGCAGTTATGGCCTGTTCCTAATCCTTTCTTTGCAAAGGAGCACAATTTCTGGATTCCTCAGACCCTGTGGAATCCACACTATCTCACAGCAGGGCCTGGGGACAGCATTCTACTCTGCAGTCTTAGCAGCCAGCAAACACTAACAGCAAGGATAACAGATAAGTAAATGGATTCATCCCTTGTACGAGTAAATAGGGCCAATACCATAATCCCTTGGTATGTAGTATAACACAGGCAGAGAAAGGGATCATGGGAAAGGACACATGACCTCTACACCTGACAAGGCTTGGGTCACAGCAGCCTTAACCAACTTTCCTTACAGCCTAGTTACTGTCACCCTCTTCAGAGGCTCAACAACTGAAATGGGATCTCATATTTCCATTTTTATCCCCCTTGGGACAGGGTTTCTCTCTGCAGTATGGGTTAGCTTTTAATTTTTGGCAGTTCTCCTGTCTCAGTGTTCCAAGGTCTGGAATTATAGGTGTGAACCACCATGCTCAGCTCCAAGTCTTCATTCAAAGAAAACCTTTTGAAAAACAGTATGAAGAAAAAAATGTAGGAGTGGCTGGGCACACTGTAATGCCAGCAGGATGGGTATAGGGGTATGCTGTAACCCCAGTGCTTGGGAGATGGAAAATGGAGGGCAATTTCAAGACCATCCTGGGCTACCCAAGGAGACTTAGTCTCATTGGGTCAAGCTGCCTGCTGCAAGGCCTGACAACCTGAGTCTGATCCCTGGGACCCATGCGGTAGGAGAGATCCAACCCCCCAAATTTTCCTCTCATCTCCACATAAACACTGCATCACCTGAGTAAATACTCACTATATGACAATAAAATTTAAAACCAGTGAATAAACCAAAGCAGACATACCTACCCCGAATAATAACGGTAACAAAGATCAAACCAA
>LOEQ01000469.1:680526-692556 GCA_001685075.1 Bramus lutescens | reverse complement strand
GGGGGGGGTTGCTGGGGGAGTATCTGACTAGAGAAGTCGCAGAGCGTGCGCCCCTCTCTCTTCTTCCCCTGATCCAAAGGGCCTGTGACTCTACACCTTTCCCTACTACTTCTTGTATTTCTCTATATGCATCCTGGGTCCTCCAAAACCTCTATGGTTAATTCTGGTCAGCCAATTACAATTGGCAGTTTCTGAGTGGCGGTGCAAACAAATATCCTGCGACAAGCCAAGCCGGGGTTCAACAGTACTGCCTGAAAAACAAGCCAGCTAGGGTCCCTCTGCTAAGAGGCCTCTGGGGCATTCTCTTTGGCCTTCAATGACCATGCTCACAGGTCATTCTGAAATGGGGAGCACCGATGCAGAAGCCAGAGCAGTTCCTTCTTGCTGCCAGCCTCTCGCCTGACCTGCCTGGAAGCTTCAGTTACAGACCTGTGCTACTATGCCTGGCTCCAGCTAATTTTTTTTCCCCCCTAAGGCAGTATCTCACTGTTATCCTGGCTGGTTTTGGACTTAGATATTCAGACACCTGCCTCTGTCTACAGGTGCTGGGATTAGAGGCTAGTAACACCAAGGCCAACTACAGCTAATTTCTTCATGTAAAACAGGCAAGCTTTGAGGACACTTTTAGCCCTGAGGCCTAGCTCTCCCTTCTGTCTTCTCCTGTATATACACTGATGGTTGGCTCCAATGAGGGCAGAGTCCATCCTAGCATGATGCTCATTTGGGGAGTGGCAATGAAGGGGCAGATGATAAAGAGAAAGGTTAGGTCTCAATTACTTTACACATGCCTTATGTGGAGGCTGAAGCAGGATCCGTGGGAGTTCAAGGCCAGCCTGGGCTATATAGAGTGAGACAGACTGACAAGACAGACAGACACACACAATTACCTTATGTGACACAGGCAGTAATAATTACCTCCTAAACCTAAACTGCTCCCGAAGTTGGTGAGAACAAGGCAGACAGGCATTAAGAACAAAAGGATTACAATACTTAATAAACCTGGGTATAAAAAACAACAAATCCAGAACAAGGGCTGGTTTTATTTTCTCACAGATCTTTTTAATATAAAACAAAGATAAAACACATCTCAATTCTGCAAACTGCCAGCATGTCTTGTTTCTACAAGATGCACACTAGACTGAAGACTACATAGCAAAAAGTCTGTAAGAGCATTTGGTTGGGAAAAATAGAAAAAGCAGATCTCTGGGGCGCCTGGGTGCAGCCGACCACTAGAGCAGTCCTTGTCTTTTCAGATCCTCGTATGTTTTCTTGTTCACAACGTTTCCACTGGAGTCTTCATACTCTTCCTGCAAAGGAAGGGCTCTCTGTTAGCTACAGAGTTCCACAGCAAAGCCTGCTACCCGGAAACCAACATTCACCCGGCTTCTCAACCAGAGTCCCACAGGGAACCAGTGCTACGTCTAGTTATCTGAGCAGCGCCAGTTGCGGCTCTCCCTCACCCCTACATATTCTTCCAAGTAGCACCCTGTGTCTGAGGAAAGGAAGCCCAGTAGGGAAAGGCTGATCAAACAGCCATGTGAAATGGTTCCCAAGAGGCCTGGGTTTCTGCTCACCGGCCACTGCAGGAGTTAACAGGGAAACCGAACAGGCTTAGAGGTTCAGGTCTACATTATAGCTTGAAAGGGTCCTGATGCTGAAATACTGACACAGAATAAAGGGGACCACCGCCAGTCTCCACAGGATCCGGATGTTACCACCACACCCTCTCAGACTTGTCAAGACCAACGAGGACATCCCCACTACAAGGAGAGGACGTCCTCTGATTGGATACTTTCTCCAGCCACCTAAGAGGTGACAGACTTCTTTAGAAGTCCAAGGGGTGCTCTGGTCCACAACACCCTCAGTGGGAGAATACACTGCCTGACAAAAACCTCAAAGCATGACAACGGGCTTATGTGTAGTCAGCCTGTAGACACTGTCCCATCAGATCTGCTCCTGCAGCAAACCTTCTTTCCCCTCCTTTCTGTCATGTGATGCCACCCCGAACACTCTCCCGTTTTCACCCACCTCGGTGTCGGGCTGCCATCGTTCTGAAGCCTTCTGCAGTTTCAGTTTGGCCCACACTGCAGGATGAGAGATAGCAGCCATTAGAACTCGGAGTCCGCAGATGCAGTATCACAGCCACTGCCCTGCTCCCAGCAGCCCCCTTCCCGCAACGACTCTAGCTGCCGCCAGAGGGAATTTGGGTTTAGAGCCACCTGTAAAACTCCTTTTACTGTGAAATTTACCACCATCTCACTTTGCTGAGAAAGAAAGGTGCACCAGGACATTTCAGAACAGAGATGAAAAACCAGACATGGAGGCGCACATCTGTCATCTCAGCATTTGGGAGACAGAGGAAGGAGGATCAGGCAGTTTAAGGCTAGCCTTGGCTACATAGTGAGATTGAGGCCAGCCTGTGCTAAATGAGCTACCTTGTCACAAAAAACAATTATAACAGTAAAAAGAAAAGAAATGCTTTCAAAAGAAGTTAATGGGGAACAGCCTACAGGAATTGTGGAATAAAATAACAATGGATCATAGCTGAGGGCTTCGTACACGCCCCAGTTGGTTTTTCTTCTTCTCCTCCTCTGGCAGTTGAGGTATTAGTAGCCAAGCCTGCCAGGCAAGGGGAGGCGCTTGTCACACACTCCGCGGGCTCTTCCTCTAGCAAGTACTTTGCTGCTGTGTTCTGTTATCTGCAGCTGCCTCAGAAATAAGCTTACTGAACCATTTCTGTTTTCTTCTACTGGATCAGTGGTTCTTAACACATTGAAATCAATTCTGAGGCATAAATATAGAACCTATACTCAGAATCTTCCAGAGGAAAGTTTGTAGACTCAGGCTGAAAGCCCTCTTCTAAGCTCAGCATAGGGTTCATTTCAAGGGAGATATAATCAGTACTGCCGACTAGCTCATGTCCTTAAAAAATGCAGTAATTATATGTGGGCCTCAGCTTTCCACAGCCACAGCCTCTGTTCCTGGGCCTGGAGACAGCAGGGTACCAGGACACTGTTGGGAGGGGCCCTTGGCCTGGCTAGGGAGCGGCCGGCAAGCTTACTCACAGGAAACAGCATCTTCAATCTGTGTCACATTTGCGAAGTGGGCAGTGTTGGGGATGCCCAAGCACCTCATGCCATGAGCATGACGCCATTCCTGGAAGAGAAGCAGAGGGACCATGTGAAGCATGGACAGCTGAGACAGCTTTCACTCCGTTCTACCACAGACCCCACCCCTGCACAAGGCAGCACTTCTGCGGTAGGTGACAGACACAAGGCTGACAATGCCAAGCAGGGCTGCGCTGTCTCAGGCTTATGAACCGCAGATTCTAGAGTCGGTGGTGTGAGTAAAGCACAACTCAGACTCACAACTACACCCTATGGAGAAGTCAGCCCAGCCCAGCAACCCTACCACCTGCAGGGCTGTGGGCAGGCGGGCGGCTCTGGAGCTCTAGAACAAACTGCCGAGCAGCTAAAAACAACGAAAGCAAGACTTTGGCTCTTAGACAGCAACCGCAATCATCTGAGGCAGCACTAAGAAAACTCACGGCCCACCAGGGGCACAGAGGACAAGACCAGGAGAGCTAGCAATAAGCCTGAAAGGGCAGGCATGTCATCCACTATGCTTAAGTCATTTCCATTATGCAAACTGTCCTCCAAAAATGGAAGGCAGAATGTACCAAGGGTGCGTGCACTCAATGGGGCAGTGCTCAGACACAACTGTGTCAAGAGCAGGTTGGCAAATATCAAGGCCTTAATTGATTTTTTTTCTGCAAAGAGGCAAAGACCCATTTAAAATCTAAAGAACAACAAAAATCTGTCGAGCCCCCTTAAATAGCAATGTAGAGAAGACCAAGAAGTCAGAGATGATCCAAGCTGCCACAGAAAAACAAGGGAGACAAAGCACAAGAACCAACATGGGAAAGCCCGAGTGAAGCTCCAAAGCAGAGCGGTGGTGTGTGACTGCAGAGACCCAGGCTTCAGGGCTAGCACCGCCCATGGCCACTGGCATGGTCCTCCCTGATTCCTTCCAGCTAGGGACACTAGAGGCCCTCACAGGCTGCTACCACCTTCATCTCTAAAGGTTGTTTCCATTCAATTCCCAAGAAAAAGGCTCTGAATTTCTTACAGCAAAGTGCCGCTGGAAGGCCTTCGGTCCTCGGTAGGTGTAGTTCCCACAAATCTCACAGTTGTAGTTAATATTCAGGCCATGAAGCTTATACAGCCAGTAGGGGATGGGCTAAAAGAAACCAAGTGACAGCATTAGGTTACCAAGCTCTCGTGTGCTTCCACAATGGGAGGGAGAGGGGTCCCAGGAGGCTTACTTTGCCGTCCCAGCCCAGGGGCAGGTTTTTGGGGTTGTAAATGATCTCATTCTCTTCGTCTTCACTTTCGCTCTCACTGATCTGCTCCTCTTCCTCCTCCTCTCGCTCTTCTCCTGTCCTGGCTTGCTTGCGCTGGACATTTTCATGAGTGAGCTGTCGCTGTTCCTAAGGGTGGGGAGCGATCATAAAGCAAGAGCAGAGTCAAGAAATTAGTGCAGGACACCAAGGGACATTGCCTCTAATTCCTGCAGATGCCTTTCTGCCAAGGATAAGGATTTGGTTGTAGAATAAGGTTGAGGATGATTGGCAAAATGGCTCAGCTGGTTAAAAAGTACTTGCCAGGCAGCCCCAACGGCTTGAGCTCAAGTCTCAGAACCCATGTAAAAAGCCATATCTACAATCTCAGCACTCTACTGCACCATGGAAGGTAAAGGCAGGAGAGTCACCTGGACACTGATGGGCATACTAGCCTGGGGTATGAAGTGCAGCAGAACTGGGAAAAGGGTGCCTCAAACCAAGGTGGAAGGTATGAAGAGAGTCCTGAAACTTGTCGTATGACCTCCACAGGTGAGACTATATTCACACATTCACACACACACACACACACACACACACCCCAATAAGTTTAAAAAAAAATAGAAAAAAAAGAGAGACTAAGTCATGCCTTCTTGTTAGAAGCATGCTCACAGGCCAGCTGGTTCTGAAGGGAAAGCTCAAGGTTTTATTGCACTGGTCTAGATCCTCATCTGAGGCTGCAGACCATTACCAGTCTCAGCACTGCTACTGCAAAGTTCCTGAGCCAGTCTTTCTATTGTGGTGACCACTCTGCCCGAGATGGCCACCTTCCATTCACAATGAGTTTCCCTATTACTTACTTAAGGACCATGACATACTCATTTCATATGAAAAAATTCAGTATCATGCTTACAAACCAATAGCCATAAATAAATGGCAAAGTAATGACAAACAGCCTATTGTCCCACAGTGAGAGCAACTTAGGGAAACCAAAGGGTAGAACTGGTTAGAACTCAAGAGAGGTGTCATGGCAGTAATGGCTTCTCAGACAGCTTCAGAGGACTGGCCACCCATATTGCTAGTCACATTGTAACAGCCTGCATTTACTGTCCCTGCTATCTAATGTCTGGCTAGTCTTTCAAGAGAATCACTCTCAGAGAAGCAATGGGGGACTACTTCCCCAGCAGTATGGGTGCGTGCTAAAAATAAAGCAGAATCACATCTGTGGCAAGGGGCAGAGATACGAACAAGTTATCTTGGACAAGTCAAATGTTTTCCACCTCCCCAAACCCTTGGCGCTCCCTGAGAGACTGCAAGAAGAATGTTCTCCACCCTCTAAGCACTAGCCTCCTCTAGCCTTGCTAGGTTTCAGAATCTCAACACGGGCAAAACGCTACATCAAAATAAATCACACCTGAAGCGCTGCTGGGAACCACCTTTCTCTTGCCTTTTGAATGCCTGCTTCTTGGGTCACCCCCTGGTCTATGCTGAACCTCAGGAAAGAGCTGCATTATTTGTGTTCCAGCTGAAAGGCGGGGGTGGGGAGGTGGTCTGTTGTCTATGTCTGGCCTTGTGGGAATTGAGCAGCCTTGGGGATATCACTTAAGAACAGAACAGGAACCTACTGAAGGGCCAAGGACTTCAAGAGAACTACATTTTGAGATGAATTTACTGTTCACTTCCCTCTTATTTGAATTTCCTATCTAATCCTCACACTGAATAGCACCACAGCTTGCAAAAGACAAAGCACTCACCCCAAGAATCTCCACATACTCATAGATCTGGGCTTCTAGGAAAGCAATGTCTTTGTTCCTCTCAGTGTCTCTGAGAAAAAGAAACAAGCTGTATCAGTTAAGGGTTCTTTTTGCACCTAAAGCTTTATTCCTGTCAGGAACATTGACTCGGGACAGCATTAGAAACTCCAGGCATGTGAGCAGCACCGCACAGAGCAAGCTCTCCGCCTGAAGCCCGGAGGTTAGTGCTTACACTCCGGAGGTCTCTGGATTGTGCCTATGAAGTCAAGGACCCGGTAAGACCGTTTCAACTAGTATCATTCTAACTGACACAGGAATACAGTATACACAAGGACTGCAAGCAAGAACATGACATGAAGTCCTAACTCTGCTGCTTAGCAACTGCAAGAAAGGGCACATTTTGCAACTTTCCCAAGTCCCAGCAAAAATCAGAGTAACACATACTTATAAGAGCTCCAGGTTTCTTATGACAACTTAGGAAAAAAAACATGAAAATGAAACAAGATAAAAACCCCCAAATAGCCCCAAAATGCCCAAACTGAAAAAACAAAACAAAACAAAACAAAAAACACACTATATAGGTATGTGGCTCATGAATACATTCAACTGTCTTTAGCAAAAGTAAAGTAGAAGCTAGGCTATGGTGGTGCACACCTTTAATTCCAGCGATTGGGAGGCAGAGGCAGGTGGATCTCTGTAAATTCAAGGTCAGCCTTGTCTACAGAATGAGTTTCAGGACAGCTAGAACTGCTACACTGAAAACTCTACCTTGGGGTTGGGGGAAGAATAGATGAAGGCCAAGGAGGCAGTTTAAGGTCACGTCCAGACAGAAATTCATCAAGTTTGCAGTCAACTTGAGTTACAGGAAACCCTATCTTAAAGGGAAAGAGCAAAGCAAAAGGAAAGGCGGAAAGCTGACTCTATGGAAAGAAATTTCAATCAGAACAGCAGTGCACCAGCTACTCACCTTTTCGTGCCCTTTGATTTGGGGTTCTTGGCAAACAGAGAGGTGTCGAGAGACTCTAGGGACTTCCCTTTGGTGCTGAACAGCCTCTGCGCTCGCTCCTCTAGGGTCCTAAGGAGGGAAGAGGCACATAGGACTTTAGGGTGAACTTACTACATAGGCTGGTGTGAGACTCAGACCTGCCTGCCTCTGACTCTCACATGCTGCGGTTAAAAACGTGCACCATCATGCCCTACACACGATGATTTTTTGCAGTATGGGGCAACAACAACAACAAAAAAAAACAACAAAATCAAACCCACACAGTAAACACACAATAACTAGAAGTTTTGATAGAAAACCCAGGTCCTTACCCGCCACATTTCAGGCCTAAAGCCAACAGTGCAGATTTCAACCTGTCCAGACCCAAAGAGGCTAACTCCTACAAAAGATAAATCAATTACAAAACAGTATTATTAGCTTTTTCCCCAGGCAAGACTACATTCTGAAGTCAAGATAGCTTTTAGTCTCCACAGACCGACTACTGCAATGTCTAGATGCAGCCACACTGGGAGGGCAGCATTCCCTAGCATTCTGTGGTAGAACTGTTCCTGCAGAGATGGGAACTGAACTTGAGACCTCACGCATGCTGACCACATATGTACTCCACAGCCTGAGCTGCCTTTGGCTTCCTGTTCTGTTTTAGAATTACTGTCTTTGTGTTTTGAGACAGGTTCTTACTCTACAGCTATACATTCACAGCAACTCTCCTGTCTCAGTCACCCACTAACTCTCTAAATACTGTAACATCATATCACACTTCTCTGAAATGTAGTTTTTAGAGAAGTTAAAAGGTTTTTTCCTTCTGGTCTTTCCATATTCCCTGTACATACCTGTCCTCAGGAAATGGCATTATTATAAGTCTAAGACACTGAACACAAGAAAGCAAGTAGCCCCTCCAAAGGATGGTCAGGGCTGGTGAGACGGCTCAGCAAGAAAAGAATGCTTGCTGTCAAGGGAGTCTAAGTCCCAGGAGAAGGAGAGCCAACTCCCACAACTTATCATCTCTGCACGCATGCTGTGGCGCATGTGTGGGGACACATAATTATTCCTACACAACAAATTTAACAACAACAAAAAGATAGCCAAGCAAGGCCAGTATTGTCTATTTGTCTAGTGTCCTGAAAAACCTACCTCCCAGGAGGAGAACGCAGAGAGGTCAAGATGGGCTCCAGCGTGGGTCAGGGCACTACTTGTCTCTTTCTGGTAGGAACAGAAAAAGATCCAGGTTAATAAGATGAAGGAAGGTAAGCAAGTGCTCTAAACTGGCTGGCCCCTTTCTTTAATCACATATACAAATAATGATCAATTTATACAGAAGTGAAGCAATCAGATGGTTAGTTTTCTTTCCAAAAGTTCAAGTTTATCCACAGAAGTAAAAAAATAAGATAAGCTTTACACTTTCCCATCACAGAGACTAAACAAAAAATACAGCTAGCTCTCCCAGGACTAGACCATTATTCTAATTTTCTCATGGTCCCCTAAAGATGACGGTGCCCCCAGACAACAGAAAGTGTGGGAGTCCACAGGTGACTGACTCAGTTTTCATCTGGAGTCAATTCTGACTTAAAAGTCAGTGGAGTTCAAGATTGTCTGCTGTGCCGTATCCCTGAGGGCTGTGAGAAAGTTCTGATTAAGTCCATGGGAAAGAGCACTTTGCCCATGATAAAGAACACGTTATCTACTAAGACAAAGGGCACATCCAGACAGAAGAAGAAACTGCTTGCTCAAGGACAGGAATAGTCCTGTCTGTGGTTAGATACTGACTGTCTATGCTGTTTTGTTCTGCTTTTGTATATAAGCAGGCTCTGAAACAAACTCTGGGCTGGTTGTTATTTACCAATAGACCTCCTGGATCTATCCTGTGTTTTCTGCCTCAACTTCTTTCAATCTTTCAATTTCCTCAACCTCATGCCCCCTTCCTGGTACCCCAGCTGACTTTGTTGGAACAGGCTCTGACAAGAAAGCAATTTAGAAACATAGTATCCACATTCCCAAGATGAGGGATGGATGGTTTTTGGTCATTCAATGGATTATGAATGTTTGTTATGACTGTCATCATTTGGGGGTTGGCTACAAGTTGTTATTGGTAATGGTAAGAAAAAAAGCTGAACAAAAGAAATTAGATTCAAGGACCTCATTCTGAAAAGAAAAAAAGAGGAATATAGAAATGATAGAATAAAAGGGTGGATTATTAAATCTACTTTCTAATAGAAAAAAACAACTACTAGTCTCAAATATCTTACATCGGTATGGATTTTTGTATATTGATGCAAATTTAGGTTATTTTGTTATACTGTATATGTATTTTTACAAATGCTTAAAGTATTGTACCTATGAGACTCATTTAAAAATGTAATGTAAAGTTCTAGTCCTTGAAAGCTACTTAAGATAATAAAGAAATAAAGGCTAGTAGTTAGTCATCTATAACAATCAAACTTATAGCCATGTTAGGTATGTTTACAAGGTCAAATAGAGACGTTTTAAGGATGGTTCTCAAACACTTCAAGGACCTATAGAATGCAGCATTTAAAATATTTTAATAACATAAGGCTTTTCATGACAGTGAGACATGTCTGCTCCTGGCAATACCAATTTACTTCAAAAAAGGATGATGGGCATCAAAGAACCTCTATACAGAGTTTGCTTTCAATGTGACAAAACTAGTCATTTGGGCAAGAAACTGCCCTTGCCTTGACTACTGACAATATGCTGTCCAAATTGAACAAGCAGGACACAAAAGAAAGTAACTGCCAAACTTTGCCAAAAAGATAGGTAGTATGGTCCTTCAATGTTCATGTTTCACAGATATGTCTGTTAGATATTCTAGGCCTGTAAATAGAAGATGGATGTCACAACACTGCAGAGGAAACTTGGGGTGACTGTCCAGGCAGCCAGATGTCTCTGTCATTTCTACAGCTTTGAAAGTTGCTTGCTCTGCACTTCCTGTACACTCAGGTTACATTATATCCTTCTTGGGTCTCTGATCAGAATTGAAGACTATAGAGTATTCAGTTTTCATTGTTACCAAATTCAGGAAAAAAACGAAACTTACATAAAAGTTATAAAGTTTATAAGAAACATAAAAGCCTAAGTTGTTTATCTAAGATGTTTTAGGTAGCTGGACATGGTGGCACATGCCTTTAAACCCCTGCAATCGAAAGGCACAGGCAGGTGGATCTTTGTGAGTTCTAGGACAAAGATACACAAGAAACCCTGACTCAAAAAACAAACATACAAAAAGATGTTTTTAGGTCTAAAAAGATATTTTAGGAATGGTAATAAAAGTTATAAAAGAAAATGACTAAGATATAAAGCTTTGGTCTCACTAAGATAGGACAGATCATACAGTACTTTCTAGGATTTGCCAAATATATATGGACTAAACACTGTGAATGTAATTCTTACTTGATAATTGTTCTTATTGTATATAGTTTTACAATGCTAGAGGTAAAACCTTCCTTTTTTATTTAGACAAAAAGGGAAAACGTATGATATTTGTACACTGTGTGAATGTGTACTGCTGTGATTGGTGTAAAAAAAAGCTGAACAGTCAATACACAGGAGGTAATAGGTGGGACTTTCGCGGAGAAAAAGGAAAAGGAGGAGGAATCTAGACCTGTGGGAGACAAGAAGAGAACACTGGAGGTGCAAGATGGAAGAGAGGCAACACCACGTGATAGGATGTAGATTAATATAAATGGGCTAATTCAAGATATAAGAGCTAGTTAAGAACAAGCCTAAGCTATAAACCAAGCTATCATAATTAATAAGAAGTCTCCATATCATTATTTGGGAGCTGGCTGGTGGGACAGAAAAAGACTACTACATAAGTTCACCCCACTGAAGCTCACCGGCCATCCAGGAAAGGTACCATTATCCCACTTCTTCTCAAAGTCAGTCTGAATCTTCCCAAAGAGCTCATTCTGGTCCTGAAGGGGCTTCACTCTATCTGTGTAATCCTGGAGGTACTCCAGCAGCATTTCCAGGTATCTACAGAGCAGTTAAGAGAGAGAGCAATCACAGCTTCCACCTATAATATATTGATATACCCTGCAAACTACACTTCATTTTTTTTTCTTGGTTTTTCAGTACAGGGTTTCTCTGTGTAGTCCTGGCTTTCTTGGAACTCAACCAGGCTGGCTTAGAACTCAGAGATCTGCCTGCCTCTGCCTCCCAAGTGCTGGGATTAAAGGCATCCGCCACCATCGTCCAGCCCACTACTAATTGTTTAAATGAGCTTAATTTTTTCCCACACATCATGAGCTCTCCTATCTCCTTTTATCCTCAAGATATGTTGTCAAATACTAGATCTTAATCAACTCACAGATAAAAGAAGTCAAGTAAATAGAATATGAGAAAGAGAATGCTTGGGAGCAACTAAGGAAAAATATGATTAATTCAATATTACTTTCCACTTAATACCAGATCTAAGCACAAAGCCAGTTCTGGAAACATTCACCATTAAATTCCAAAACCTCAGAGATCCCCTAACAGATTTTTTTCTACATTACACAAAATTAAAGAAGGTACGGGGGTAAGACCAGAGATGTTCCCATAGATACTGTGGTAGTTTGGATACAATTGGCTCCCATAAGCTCATGGGGATTAACACTATTAGGAGAGGTGGCTTTGTTGGAGTAGGTGAAGCATTGGAGGAGCTGTGTCACTGTGGGGGCGGTCTTTAAAGTCTCATATATGCTCAAGTCACACCCAGTGTTTCAGTTCCCTTCCTGTTGTCTCTGGAGCAACATGTAGAACTCAGTTACTTTTCTAACACCATGTCTGACTACACACCACTATGTCCCACAATGATGATAATGGACTGTATCCCCCAACTCTAAGCCACCCAATTAAATGTTTTCCTTTATAAGAGTTGCCAGGGCTGGAGAGATGGCTCAGTGGTTAAGAGTATTGCCTGCTCTTCCAAAGGT
>LOEQ01000469.1:604140-617694 GCA_001685075.1 Bramus lutescens | reverse complement strand
GCGGCCTCGCCTCCTGCGGCTTCCAGGTCGCACCGTGCGCTCCTCTTCGCGCTGCTCCCACGGTCTCTGCTTTCCCCCCTTCTCTCTCTAGACTCAACGTCAGAACTACCGGGACCTCTGCGGCCCTAAAAGTGCAGCAGGCACAGACAGAGTCGGATCGGCTCAGGCTTCACGCCTTTCGCCGGCTCTCCTTCCTTCTACTGGGCACCAAGGCCAGGTGAGTACCGAGTGGGCGGTGCTGGGCCAGCAAGGACGGCGGGCGGCAGAGGCTCTACGCAAAGGATGCGAGCTCCTGTAACCAGCTCCGGGGTTCTGGAATGAGAGGACCTCGAGGTGGAGACTGGTTCCGGAGAAAGCGCCACCAGTGGGTGGGGGATGGCCACTCGGCCCTGTCCTGCGCTGCCGAAGCCTTTTCGTGATGTTTCCTCCCAGCTTGAACCGGTTGTCGGTCATTAGCGCTGATTATGGTGGGGACATACAGGCGGGAAACTTGCTGGAGAGCATGCATGTAGGCTGACTCAGGGAAGAGCAGTTCAGAAATCCAGTGTGTAGGCTGGCAGCTGTCCTGCTTTCCGTGGAGCCAACTCAGACTTGTCTGGTAGGGAATTGAGGAGTTCTTGTTGGAGAAGTGGACAGTGGAACGCCAATCTCTTCATCCCTGCCTGTGTTTGGAGTCTCTCCTAAGGATCCTAAGCTGTTTTGTGCTTCCTACATGGCTCACCACTTCTGTCTGTTTCTGCGCTTTTGGGTTTCGGTCCATTGCCAGACCCCCTTCTGAGCCTCTAGTCTTGCTTCAAGGTGATTCAGAGGTTCCAGGGTGTCGAGCTGGGGGCCTAGCTAGGGCCTTACTGGATAAGTCCACTCAGGACTCGGGGACAAAGCCTATGTATTTGAAGAAAGGATCCAAGGACTCTGAACGCAGCTGCTGTGGAGATGATCTCACTTGGAACAGAGTTGACAGCGATCAGAGTTACCCTGGTTAGAGACAGTGTCCTCTAAGCCCTGAAGGCCCCAAGTCCAACCCCTGGCTAGCCCCCAAGGGAAGGAGTGGAAGAGGTCAGGGGTTGTCTGATTACTGGCCACAGTCCTGAACAGGCCACCTTCAGGTCCCATTCTAGCTGCGGGGGTTTGATGGATTCCTGAGTCTGAACCCAGATAGGTTTTCCTGGATCTTGGCCCAGGAAGTAGTCACCTTGAGGCAGCTCAAGTTCTTTTGGTCCACTTGCCTGGCTAAGCCTTCTCCAGGACCTAAGAAGTGCAGAACCAAGGCTTGGATTCCTCCAGCAGAAGTCTCTAGTGCTGGCCCTAACCAGACCCATGTTCCTCTGAAGATTGGGCTCAAACTGGAGTTCCCCTGTCTCCCTGGTTAGAGTATTCTGGTCTGTTCTCTCTGAATTAGGCATTCCTATTTGTAAATTGGGACTGGCGGTATCTGACAGTCCTCCGTCTCCCTAAGGTGAGCATAGAGTGGTATGAGACAGTGCAGTGCCCCCCACCCCCACCTCAGGGCTTTTTCCCGTGCTCTTTCCTGTTGTTGGTGTCTCTTGGCTGGGCAACAAAGTCTGCTTCCTCATTTGTACAGTGGGCTATTGGGTTTGGACCAGTTTACCTCCTTTATTCTTCCAGCTTTGACAGTTTGAGATCTACCTCTGGTCCTGCTGGAGGATGGGAAATGTCTGGGCAGCTGACAGTTGTGATGCCATACAGATTTGGGGGTTACCCCTGAGGCTCGAAGAACAGTGATCCATGGGCATGGTGCTGTTCTGCCCATCGTTTGCCCTAAACCCTGGGAGAGCTAATGACAGTATCCTCGGAGTCTTGAGAACAGAGCCGAGCCTTACTCATGGCTCCTACTCGTTCTTCTCTGCATTGCTGTAGGTTGCAAGAAGTGGCAGTTTTGGCCTTCAGGGCAAAGATGGCCTACAGCCTTTTCTCTGGCCATGCTTGTAGGAAGGTCAGGGCTAGCTGGAAGCCGTGTTCCTTGTTCAGTAAAGCACTACCCAAGGTCCAGCTTGTGGCCCTGCTCTTCTCAGTCCCTAGGCTAACATTCCTATAAGCAAGCAGGCTGTGTGAATTGCTTGCTTCTTGGAGCTGTGGCTTCTCCATCTTAAAGTGGGTACAGTGATGCCTGCATCTTAGGATTGCTCTGAGGCTCCAAGGACAGAACACAGAATGTGATTTAAGTGTCCTTCAAGTACACAGTGGATGCTACCCGGGGGTGAGCAGCAGCTTCATGAACCAGGAAAGGTAAAATTCTTAACTTCGTGTTGGGAATTTTAGATCCTTCACAGCGATATGAGTTTTGAGTCTTATTTTTCCGTGGAGTTAAGTTTCCTATGGAAAATCTTGGAATCCTTTTCCCTCTTGTTCTTGAAGATTGTGTGAGGACCGTCATAGGCCCTGGCCGATACCTGTACTACTAGAATGGTCCCTATCTCTAGGACAGCGGTTCTAGACCTGAATTGAGACCCCCTTTGGGGGTCGAATGACCCTTTCACTGGGGTTGCCTAAGGTCATTGGAAAACATAGATAAAACATAGATATTACAGTTCATAACAGTAGCAAAATTATGAAGTTATGTAGTAGCAATGAAAATGATTTTATAGTTGGGGTCACCACAAGTTGTATTAAAGGGTCGTAGCACCGGGAAAGTTGAGAAGCCCTGCTCTGGGATCACTACCATCACAGACCCAGGGAGAACTTACCTTTTATGACCATACTGCACAGCCGTGCTGTACACATGGAAGTCAGGTACCTTCTTGGCTGGTGCAGATGGGATAGCGAAGGCATGCCGGGAAATGTGCACTCTTACATATACTGAACATACAGATATGCAAGCCAACACAGGGATACAAGTACTGATTCACCACAGGAATACACAGTCTTGCTTCAGTAGGCTAAACATTCAGTTGCACAAAGTAATACCTAACAATAAATGCAGGCAATGAATGTGTCTAAACAGAGCCAAATACAGAACACTCATGTTGAAATGGGTCTTCCTTGTCTGACACAAAAAATCTTGAGACCTGCGTGCCCCCTGGGGTCACAAACACAGTGACTCTTGACTGGCACACAGTATTAGTCACATAAACAGGTACACTTTGGTATCTGTTAGCACATGGAATTGGCCACACACCCTCTCTTACCCGGGTGAACAGACACAAAGAGTTCTCCCCATCTTATAGTTACACAGACATGCTTATCCACTCTCTGAATGAACCATCAGGTCTGAATCAGGGACCAGAAGGCAGGAAAGGGCTGTGCTCAGTCCAGTGCTTGGTCCATGTGGTTTGTCGGTGATATTAGTCCCGGGGAGATAGGAAAGCCCTCTTGTTTGTTTCCCTTCCCCTCCCCTCTTCTTGCCTCTGCAGGGCAGCTCCAAGCTAGACTGCTGCCAGTCTCAGGCTCCCCTGTGGGGCCCCTGCCCAGCCGGCCCCCAGGCAGGACCTCCTCAGCTTTCCCAGAGTGCACAGCCTCCTCCAGGCTCTGGAGTGTGACCGAGCGCCTGCTCATTTGACACAGGTCACCGANGAGGGCTCTGTAGGGAGGAGTCAGAGCTATGCAAGCTCCAGGCTGCAAAGCCTGGGGTCACTGACATAGACTTCCACACAGGCTGCCACAGCTCCACTCTCGAAGGCTGTCATCATCAGTACCCTGACAGCAATGCACTCACTTGCATGAAGTGAATCTGGAGCACAAGTTCGGGGAGAAAGAGGTGCAGTCCTGCTTACTGTCTCTTGGTAGCAGCTGGATCTGGCTGCTTTCCTCTTAGGTCTCTGAACCCCTGGAGCTTTCTTCTTTCTATTAGTCGGGAGGCTTGGAAGGGCAGGGGCGGGCTCAGCTGTGGCCAGAAGCCTTTGTGGTGTGGGGGCAGGCTCTAGAAGCGCCATCTGGAGCCCTTGCAAATCAGGGATGCTGGGAAGAGGTAAAGGAAGGAAAGAGGCCTAGGGTCCACCTGCTGGGCTGCCGAAAGAGCCTGGTCTTAGGTTCTCCCAGCCAAGGACTTGGAGTCTTTGGGCTGACTGGGCTTGGATACGACTCACCACCCACTCCCTCTCCCTTCTGCCACTTCTCATGCCCTAGATCTGTTGTACATGAGAGCAGGTCCTGGGAGCCAGGGTCCTGGGTTTCATCTGCGCCTTGACTCAGGGCTTGTGGACCTTGAGCCAATCTCCGTATTCTGGTCTCTGCAACCTTTGACCTCTCCATAGCTTCCTTTATAAACTGGGCAGGATGGGCTGTGATGGCGATTAAGAAGGTGGAGGGAGATCACCACCCAATGGAAGCTTGGCAAGGGTACACATGGCTTGATTGTGCTCTCTACTGGCGGTCTGCGTGAGTCAGTGGGAGCAGGAACTGCTTGGTCCTCAGCTGAGTTCTTACTTCGTTGTCAATTGTCATCTGCGCGTGTGGTGTGAGTATGTGTGTCTGTGTGCATGCTGCAGCACACGAGAGAAGGTTAGAGAATAACTTTTCAGAAACAAGGGCTTTTACTTGCTGAGCCATCTTGTCGACCTTCCTTGCCCCAGCAGTTCTTGCTGAAGATATCAGGGCCGGAATCTTTTTGTTGTTGTTGTTGTTTTGTTTTGTTTTTGAGACAGAGTCTTGTATAGCTGTCTTTGAATTAACTCTGCTGGCAAGGATTACTTTGAACTTCCAAACCCCCTCTCAGTCTCCTGAGTGCTGCAATTACAGATGTGTGCTCGGGTTATGCTGTGTGGGGGATCAAACCCAGGGCTTCATGCATGCTAGGCAAACACTACCCACTGAGCCTCATTCCCACACTCGAACATGGTTTTGATTGGAAGCATTTGTCAGGGTGCTGGCTGCCACAGATCCCTAGTCTCTGGAGGTGGGCATGGGGGTGTCGGGGATCATTCTCTCCATATGGGTGGGCCCCAGCTAGGTGCGCACCACCACCCAAAGCCGCAATCCCCCTTTTCTCTGAACTCTAGTCTTCTGTCCATCCTGAGCCCTCTTGAGCTTTAGGCTAAGAAGGACAGGGGTAGGAGTGGTTCAGCTTCTGGCAGAGGAAACACAGTGTCACCTGTGTCAGGATTCCTGTCTCTGTTTGGTGCAGGGAAGGAGCCACGTATTTCCTGGCTTTCTCTGCCTCTCAGCCCTCAGGCCTGTGGGTGGGAGTGATGGTCCTAGGCTGTAGTATTTAAAGCAGGAGTGGTGAGTTGCTATTGGGATGTACTCCTATTTCAGCCTCCGAGTGGGATCAGTGCCCATAGTCCTGTTATGTGGAGCTCTGCAAATGGGTAAATTAATAGAGGGGATTAATTACTATGAAAGGCTGGGGCTGGGTTTGGTTTCCTCCTTCTCCCCTTCCTCCCTCCTCCTTGCCTCCCTCCCTGCCCCTTCCCCATCCCTTTACCCCCCCTTCTCTTCCTCCTCTCCCTCTTTCCCTTCTCACTTTTACTTGAATGAGTGCAAAATTCACCACAGCAGGATATAGGGTGAGGGCAGAGAGCACTAGTTTAAGCCCTTGTCACCATTGGTGGAAGAGTGAGACTTAGGGGTTGACTTTGTGGTTCAGCTGAAGGCTAGTGTAGGAAACTTGGTTAGGGTGACTGGAGGGAGGGGAGTTGCCTTGTGTTTCTGTATTTGCAGTGGTAGCAGGTGGCTTGGGGAACTTTGGGGGTGCTTTTGTGTAGGGTAACTGTATGTATGCTGGCTTCCAAGACTTTTTTTTTTTTTGGTTTTTTTAAGACATGGTTTCTCTGTAGCTTTGGAGCCTGTCCTGGAATTAGCTCTTGTAGACCAGGCTGGCCTCAAACTCACAGAGACCCGCCTGTCTCCTCCTCCCGGGTGCTGAGATTAAAGGTGTGTACCACCACCACCCAGCTATTTTTTTTTGGCTTCTATGACTTAATGTGTCTGTATTTTACATTTTTTAATTTAGCGTTTAATGTGTGTGCGTGGGTGTGTGCGTATGTGTGTGCCCCTGCGCTCACACGTGTGCATGTCATGAAGCGCATGTAGAGGACAGCTTGTGGGTATTGGTCCTCTGCTTTCACTCTGGGGATTAGCTCCTATAATCAGATTTAGCACAAGTGTCTTTACCAGCTGAGCCCTCTCACTGGCCCTGTATACACACATACTCACATACACACACACACACACCAAAAAAATCACACTAATTTATTTTTATTTCATGTATATGAATGTTTTACTTGTATGTAAGTGTGCTGAGTATGTGTTTCTGTATTTATGTTTTAAAACTTCAAGTGTGTGTGTGTGTGTGTGTTTTACTATGTTTGGGCTTGGTTTGCACTAATGGGCACACACTAGTGTCTGTTTTGAAGATGCTGTCTTGAGTGTGAGAGTATCCCTTGTCTGGTTCACTTCCTTCAGCCTAGGGGTACCTCAGGAGAGTTAGGTCTGGAGGGAGGTCCCAACTAGTACTTGCTGAAAGGCGTGGTTTATGCTTTATTTACATATTCATGAGCCAGCTGCCAGCAGAGACCTCTCAGGGCAGATAGAATGGGCAGGCTCCCGTCTACATACAGGTAGAGTGACCAGCTACCTTTTCCACCAGTGGCCCCAGGCCTCGGATCTGGAGATTTGCTAGTTCTAGCTTCTGGTTGCAGTTCTGTGGCCACAAGGGGGACGTTCTTTTTCTCCCCAGGGCAAGATGGAGAAGGAAGATCATCTTCCACCTAAGGCTAAGCTGATGGATGGGACCCTCTCCCTACTCTGTTCTCCATGGAACAGCCTGTGGGTCCCTTTTCACACTCGCTACATGCACTTGAACTTTGGGGTAGCAAGTCTTTTCAAATGACACAGGAATGAGGTTGCCGGGGTACTGGCCAAAGTATATCTATGGGAAATGAGGTCACGGGACTTCCTCTTCAGTCCCACAGTGAGGGTGTGAGGTCCTTACATTCTTCCTCAAGTGTCCCTCTCCCTTACATTCAGCTGAGGTACCCTGGGCACCTACTACTGCACAGATGGCCCAGGTATCCTATATACTGTGGCATAGGTGGCTCATTTGGCACCATACCGTGTGCCTCTGCCTCCTCCTGCATTGACCACCTGGAGCTGGAGGGTGAAGGACCACATGGATGGCGGCTTTTATGGCTTGTTAGCTGGCCTTCTTCAGCTTTCTTGGGGTAGCAGGTGGAGGGTGAAGGGGCAAAGGGAGATTTAGGAATGATATCTTCCTAGAGACCTCGCAGCATCTTTGTGTCTCTCTGGTGGCAGACATCAGTTTGAGTTTAGGCTAGCATCTGCCTGGCTGGAGACAACATCTGTTTGAGGCTGGGACACCTGGCTGAGCTCAGCACATTTTCTGGTCCCAGGATAGCTTCTGTCTGGGCTCAGGACATGTGTTTGAGCCAGGCACAACATCTGGCCGGGTGTCACCCAGCATCTTTTGGCCTGGGGGAATGTCTGTTTAAGCCTTGGACATGTGTCTGACTTGGGGACATCTGCTGGATCCAGAACAACACCTGTCTGAGCCTAGGAATGGGTTTGTCAAATGCAGATATAATCACTCTGGAGTGTTAGCTTTGGTCTGTAGCTGAGAACAGTGTACGGAAGGCTCACATCTCCACTCTCCATTAGAGAAGAGCGCTTACATGGAGTGCCTCCATTTACCTGTAGTTTTGAGCACTGTGGTCTGGTTGCTTGGGTGTCTTGAAGGATGGTCCAAATCTGCACCTCAGTGACTCGCAGAAGCCAAGGGTAAAGGAGGCTATAGGGAAATAACATGTTCAGTCTGGTTATGGGACTGGAAGCCTTCTGTGTCCCTCTCATCTGTTTGGAATAGTTAACCCAAGTCACAGTGCTCCTGCAAAGACCCAGTTCAGCTACACATTCAGCTCTCAGCAGGCTGTCATGACTTTCCCTACGCATGTTTATCAAGTTCAGGCCCTGATGGCCCCATTTTATGTCTCTTTGAACACAGAAACACCAGTTCTGTCCCCAAAGCAGCTTACCTCCTGCCTGTGTACACCAGAATCTCTTTTCCCAGAATGCTTTTCTCACTGCTTCATGCCCTTCCAGCTTGGGTTCAAGGGTCAATAGTACTAGGAAGTGTCCCTCTCCAGATGGAGACTTGGTCTCTGCCCCACTTAACATAGTCCATCCCTGTGATAGCATTTATGGGCCCATATTCCTTTGATTCTTTGTTGTCTGTTTTTCTCCTGACTCCATTTTATCAGTTCCCCTAGAACCCAACTCCTTCATTTATAGTGAGCACCCATTAAAAATATTTTGACAGGGTCTTGGCCAGGCTAACCTTGAACTTACCAGGTAGCTTTGGCTGGGCTGGAGCTATATATGTAGACTAGGCTGGCCTTGAATTTACAGAAATCCCACCTGCCTCCGGCAGGGATTAAAGTATACCCATCTTCCTTCCTTCTTTTAGCATTTTTATTTATTTTCTTGGGTTCTGGAGACTGGATCTGGCTATGTAAATCAGGCTGGCTTAGAATCAATGGTCCTTCTGCCTCAGCTTCCTGGATTCTGGGATTGCAGGTGTGCACCACCATGCCTGGCTTAGTGCTTTCTTTTTTAAAAGGGGACGACGAGAGGATATTATAGCTACTGGCTTGCAGCCCCAGAGGAGGGGAGGGTCTTCTTATTCACACTGGGCCATTGCCTATAGTCAAAGTTCACTAGGTAATGGACCCAGAGCACCAGGATGGGCGCCTATTAGGGCACTGTTCTGCCAAATCTTTTTTTTTTTCCGGGGGAGGGGGGCAGTTGAGACAGGGTTTCTCTGTGTAACAGCTCTGGCTGTCCTGGAAGTTACTCTGTAGGTCAGACTGCCCTGGAATTCACAGAGCTCCACCTGCCTCTGCCTCCTGAGTGCTGGGATTAAAGGTGACCCACCCCCCCACTCCTGGCTCTGCTTAAAATTCTTCATATATGACCAAAATGAAGGTGAATATGCTAGTAAGAGTAGAAATTTTTGCTGCCAGCAGAAGCAGGGAAGAAAGCAGGGAAGGCCAGGTAGAGCCATGAATCCAGGCATACTAGCCTCTGTGTGGGGTGGGTGACAAGGCTAAATCTAGTGGGAGAGGACAGTGTCCCAGTACTTTGTCAAGACCTTTCCCTGAGGAACAGAGGAGTATAGATTCTGGCTTAGCTTGAAGGAAGAAGCTGCGGGGTCCTGGGCTTTGCTCATCTGGGCAGAGAGGAAAGAAGGAAGGTTTTAGCAACATCCATTTGTGTAGAGCAAAGTGATCTCTCAGGTGGAGCCAGCTTGGCATCTGGCGAGGATGAAAAGGCTATAGATTCCCAGGAGAGCACCCCCACCCTACCCTCAGGGCTTTGGCACCTCCTTGAGATGGTTAGGGAGTGAGGGCTCTTGGGACAGGGTCTAGACATTATCCCTTTTACACTAGCAGACAGGAGGACCTGTAACTGTTTCTGCTGCTGACAAAAGCAAGTCTCATTTGTAAAGATTCTTTACCCTGGAATTATCTGAAACAAGAAGTGAAAATCCTCCGTCTGCCTTTTGGCCTTGGCCTCACCACTTCTAACTACTCATTTCTTTCCAGGACTGTCTGCACATGTGCACAGTTTTTAATAAGAGCCAGGGTTTATTGAGTGCATACCTGGCCTTCTGAGCTGCACCCTTACAAAAATGTTTGCAACTATGACCCCATTTTACAAATGAAGAAATTGAGAACCAGAGAATTGAATTGGTCTGTTAAAATGACAGTTATTCTCATATACATATGGATGTATTTTATGTAAACATATAGTTATAGATGTAGATATGACTGTCTTTTCAAGAAAAGGTATGGTATACAGCCCAGGCTGACTTTGACCTTTGTAAATGGAGACTATGCTTTCATTTCCCAGCTGCCCAGACCTGAATAATCACACAGAATCTATGTTAATTACAACACTGTTTGGCCAATGGCTCAGGAATATTCCTAGCTAGTTCTTAAATCTTTAACCCATTTCTGTTATTTTATATTTTGCCATGAGGCTCGTGGTTTGTTGCCTCACACCTTGCTTCTTGGGTGGCTACATAGTGTCTGCCTGACTCTGCCTTCTTTCTCCCTGCCTTCAGTTTAGTTTGTCTACCTAACTATATTCTGCCCTGCCATAGACCAAAGCAGCTTCTTTATTAACCAATAGTAATAAAACACGTTCATAGCATACAGGGGGGAATCCCACATTAGACTTTGGTCTGAGTTTTGTGTGTGTTGGTAGATCGGCATGTACCCAGCCAGATAGGACATGGGTTATTTTGTTAAATTTTTTACTGTTACAAGTATTTAATTGTGCCTGTGTATGCTATGGCACATGTGTGAAGTTTGGAGGACAACTTGTAGGACTTTTATCTTTATGACAGGCTCCAACTATGTAGCCGAGGATGGCCTGGAATCCACCAAAGCTGTAGTTATCTGTGCCTTAGCTTTTCAAGTGTTAGGTCTATAGACCTGAACCACTGTACCCTACTTAAGCTTGCTTTTTTTGTTTGTTTGTTTTGTTTTTCGAGGCAGGGTTTCTCTGTGTAACAGTGGATCGACAAGACCTTGATCGAGAACATCTGGTCCGACCGGACGAACTCACAGGAATTCCCCTGCCTCTGCCTCCTGAGCTTGCTTTTTTAAAAGTTAACTATGCCGAACACGGTGGTGCATATCTTTAATCCCAGAACTTGGAAGCAGAGGCAGATGGATATATGAGAGTTCAGAGCCAGCCTGGTCTACATAATGAGTTCCAGGACAGCTAGGGCTATACTGAGAGACCCTGTCTCAAACAGACAAACCAATGAAATGCTGTATTTTGGATATCTGTGTATGCATCTGTGTTGTAAAGGACCCCTCATGTTCCCTACCCTTGGGTTTGTTCTACAGTATTCCACCCATTTGTGTTCCATGTGGTACTTTATGTGTCCGACCCACTCCTCGGGGACCCTTAAGACTGTAGCTGGTTATCTGAGTGTCTGCAGGGCTAGTGTATGCCCAGGAATAGGCAAACTGCACTGGACTTTGGGGTCTGGGGGCTGTAACGGCATGGGAGAAATGCTGGTCTCAGGAGGCTTGTTTTCTAATCCTGTTGTCATCCAGTTTTCCTTACCTGGAAAGGGGAAGCAGATTGAGCAGATTGCTGGAAGAGTTCAGATCATCAATTGGGAGCCAACCAGACCAGATTTGCAGTGTAAATTTTTTTATTTTAAACAGATGCATGGTCAGGGGAATTTCCTCAAACTCTCTAAACTCCAGTTTTCCTAGCTTTGACCAGAGTTCTCCCATTTCAACCTTTTTTTTTTATATGTCAAAGTTTCTGGCTGTCCTGGAACTTGCTCTGTAGATCAGGCTGGCCCTGAACTCGGAGATCCAATTGCCTCTGCCTCCTGAGTGTTGGGAATAAAGCACTCCCCACTCCCTTTCTATTCACACCTTGTTTCAGCTATTTATTGAGAGTCTTGCTACAATGAGCCCAGGTTGGCCTTGATCCCTCCCCCCTTGAGTTCAGAAATCCGCCTGTCTCTGCTGTGTTGTCTTCCAGGTGCTGGGATTAAAGGCAAGTGCTACACGCCCATTGTCCTTGAGCTCTAGGGTCTCCTGCTTCTGCTTTTCTTTTATTTTTTTTTTCAAGACCCGGTTTCTCACTGTAGCATTGGCTGTCCTGGAATTCACTCTGTACACCAGGCTGGCCTCAAACTCACGGAGATCTACCTGCTTCTGCCTCCAGAGTGCTGGGATTAAAGATGTATGCCACTAGGGGGCTCTACTTTTTGAATATTGGATTACTAGCATGTTGTCAGCATTCTCAATTATTATATAAAGACAAATATTTATTTACTTATTTGTGTGTGTGTGTTTATCTTAATGACTGCCTGCCTGTGTATGTGAGAGCGTGTGTACCTGTGGAGGTCAGTTCTCTCCTACCATGGTAGGTCCAGGAGATCAGACTTTTGTTTTCAGGCTTGATGGCAAGCCTCTCTACCCCGTAACTCATCTCGCTAGCCCTCCACTCGTGATTTTGGTTTCTTGTTTGGGGCCAGGCACTGAAAAGATAACAGTGAAAAAGACAAGGCTCCTGCCCAGTGGAAGCATAGTACTTTTTGGAAGAGAAGACTCAATACAGACTGTATCAAGAACTGTAAGGATCTGGGTCGTAGTAGTGCACACCTTTAATCCCAGAAGGTAGAGGCAGACAGATCTCTATGAGCTCAAGGCCAGCCTGATCTACTGAGAAAGACAGGCTCCAAAACTACACAGGTAAACCCTGACTCACAAAACCAAAAAACAAACAAACAAAAATCAAACCAAACCAAAAAAGAGCTGTAAGGAGGCCCCAGTGGAGTTGCTGAAGGGTGTGGGTTCCAGCTCGAGGAAGGCCTTTGAGGACCTTGTGTAAGCTCTGAGCCTTGCAGGATGAGATCAACCGCATTGCACATCGAGCCTTGAGAGGTTTTCGAGCTAGAAGATGGGCTGGGTGTCCAGGAGTTTTGCTTTATCCTCACAGAGCAGAGGAGGGAGCAGTGGGAGCTAAAAGGCTGGAGGAAGCTGGGTCAGATGGAGCAAAACCTGGTGGAAATGCGAACAGCATCCGGGTCTTGTATCCTAGGGTGGTCACTAGGAGGCTTGAGAGACCTGGTGTTTCAGGTCAGCTTTCCCCAAAGCAAACCACAGGAAACAGTGGGGGAGAGACAGAAGGGAGTGGGGAGCTGGCCAACAGCTGGAGCTTTATACTGTAACAAGTTAGTTTCGAGGACACCTATCCAACCAGGGCCCTTTGGACATTAGTGTTGAACCCATCTGGAAGCTCTACCATGAGATCAAGAGTCAGTATCTACCAACTGGGTCGTTTCTCTGGGTAACACTCTTTCTGCCTTGGGGCCTGACTCTCCGACCCTGGTGGCCTGCCCTAGGAGGAGAGAGCAGCATCCTGGAGAAGCCCTCAGGCAAAGCTGCAGTTCCTGGCAGTAGGAAGCCAAGCAGGAGTGTACTGAAATGGTAGGGCCTGGAGGGATGGGGGTGGAACACTTGACCCCTGCTGCCCACACACCTCGAGCTGTGGTATGGGAAGCGTCCAAGAAAGAAGAACGTCTACTTATTATTATTGTCACAATGATTATTGCTATTATTGTGAAAAAGCAGATGAGATGCTATGAAGAAGAGAAGCTAAACTGGGTACCTACCGCCTTCTAAGCTCTTCCCATATTATCTCATTAAATACCTTTAGTAGCTAGTGTGTCAGAGAAAGCTTTGCGGCAATGAAATGATTTATATTTCTAACTTGAAATTTCTAGAATCTGAGATGGTGAATTCAGTGGGCTCCCCTGGATGCTGAGGGCTCTTGTCCCAAACCTCCCAAGCAGCAGACAGCCTCCCTGGTGCCTGGAGATGCTGACTCATCAGAGAGAGATGTAAATTCCTACCTGGTTTGCATATGATTTACACATATTTATTTATGAGAGTCTTTGATTAATGTCAAAGTGTGTCTGTGATTTTTCTGTCAGGCTTCAGGGCCTCACAGAGGCCATGACTGGTGTGGATGTGGGTGAAAGTCTGACCGTGGATGGGGGGGCTGCTGGGGGAAGGCCGTTGGCAGGTTCGGGGCCACAGAATG
>LOEQ01000469.1:561405-584334 GCA_001685075.1 Bramus lutescens | reverse complement strand
ACAACGTCTTTCCCTGGGATCTGGAGCTCATTGATTAGGCTGGCTGGCTGGAAAGCCCCAAAGGACCCTCCTGTCCTTGCCTGGCTTTCCCAGGGCTGAAATTACAAGTGTGTGCCACCATGGCTGGCTTTTTATCTGAGTGCTGGGGAGTGAGCTCAGGTCCTTATGCAAGTGCTTTACCCACTGAGCTGTCTCCCTGACCTTCCTGTTTTTGTCTGGGTTTGTGTGTGGCCCAGGCTAGCCCGGAATCTGTGCTCCTCCTGCTTCAGTCTCCAGAGTACTAGGTTGACAGTCACGAGCTGCCACACCCTGCTCCTGACTCCAGGGCTCTTAATCAAGATGACTGAGTGTTTGTGGCTTTTGTGAATGGGGCCTCTCTGCGTTTTGCAGAAGAGGACCCTGGACACAGGTCAGAAACCAGGCTTGCAGTTTGCATTTGGCAAACTCGACCTGTTTGTGCCAGTGTCCCTGACTCCCCATCAAGAAGGGCACTTGGCAGGCTTGCTAGGAAGGGCTTCCTGCGGGCTGCATTCCTGCTCGCTGTCCTGGAGGCTGAAGGGAGCCGCACAAGCCCCCTTTCAGAGAACTCAACAAGGCCCCTTCAGAGTCTGGGCTCGGCTGTGCAAACACGCACATCTGGGCTGCTGTCCGGAGCAGGGCAGCGGAACTCCCCCACAGCTGGCCTTCTGCTCCTGACCTTCAGGACAAAAGGAGGCTTTGGCCATGTGGGGGCTCCCAGGAACTCAGGGCTCTGGAGGGTACAGCAAGGAACAGCTTTCTCTCACTGCTGCCTGGAACTCTGCCTCTGACAGTGCTTCCTGCTGGGGGCATGCCCTTCCCCCCTAGAGGGTTGGCACCCATGGGGACCAGGGAAGACAGAACAAAGGCTGCAGGCAGATAGGAGCCAAGTAAGAGCAAAGAGATGGGCAGCCAGCCTGCTCTGGGCCCAGTCCTCCTGGAGCTTATAATTTTGTGGGGTAGAAAGGCGCAGATCAGTCACAAAAGCAATAGCAGATATGAGCTGCCTCTTACAGGGTGTTCTTCAGCTCCCGGAGCTGCCTTGGGTGTGCCACACATTTCATTCTCCCAGCAAACCTACCGGAGTGCTGCTGTTTTGTAGATTTGGGACTGGAAGCACAGAGAAGTGCGGGACTTGCTGAAGGTCACACAGCAAGTAAGCAGCAGGGCCAGGATTTGAACATGGGGTTCACACTCTTATCAAGGACTCAGTTTACAAACCACCACGGGGCAGTACTAGGATGAGCTGGGTGTGAGTGGGGAGCTGGTAGGGGAGAGTAGAGTCTGAGCTGCTGGGCGGAGGCTGTTGTGATGGCTTAGGTGGGAACTAGCAGCCATGTGGCTTGGACCAGGGCAGTGGCAGAGGGCATGGGAAGGGGCGAAAGCTGGAAGAGACTGTGGGTGTGGAATGGCAGTCACTGGTGGCTGGGCTGGTGTGAGCATAAGGGTGAAGGTGGAGTTGAGGGCTCCACCCGGAGCTTGGGGAACGAGCCAGCCAACTTCATAGCTGCTGTCTTTGCCTGCTTACCAGGCTCCCCTTAGCTTTTCTGCTTCTGCAGGAAGATGGGAGGTCTTTGGGACATGTTTGGGGCCACAAACATTGCTGTACTGTAGCTGCTGGGCACATCTTCAAGGGCCAGTTAGGAGAAGGTATGTGTGCTCAGAGGAAGCCTGGAACTGGGCCGCAGACTTGTATTTGAATCCAGATTCCTTAGATGATCTGGGAGACTTGGCGTGGCCCACTTAAGACTCTATGCTTTAATTTCTTTCAATGTAATGCCTGGGGAAACAACTCTCTGCCTCCTGAGGGCCATAGAAGGTGATCGGTGGGAGAGAGAGCCTCAGAAGTAGGAGCCTGGGACTCTCTGGTCTAGGTTAGGTGCACTGTTCAGCCCATCAGGGGAGGCTGGCTAGGGCAGGCTCAGGAGGTCTGGACATGGGCTCCAAAATGTGGCATAATGTTGGGCACACCTTCTTTATTTTGGGCCTTGGTTACCTAACCAGGGACATATTCTCCCAGCTCCAGTGGTTGGACAGCCAGGGTGGTCTTGGTTGGTAGTGGAGAGAGGAGTAATGCCCACTTAGCTCCTGGCTTCAGGCTTGTTCCCAATAGCATCTTATTCATGCCAAGCTCATTCGTTCTTTCAACCACGCTTACAAAGTGCCAGACCCCGACTGGCAATGTAACTCAGTGGTAGCGTGTTTTCCCGGCATGTTTGATCCCATAGTCCTGGACCATCACACAACAGCACAGAGTGTCAGACAGACCCTGGCCTTTGGCCTACAACATGGTGGTGACTCGAGGTTGGCCAAGTTCTAGCTTCCCAAAGCACACTGTGACAGACTGTGTCAAGACAAAACCAAAACCAAAAACAAGCCATCAGCGGAATGTAGAAACAACAGAATGTTCTACAGGGACAAAAATAAGTAAACAAGTGAACAAACAAACAAATAAAGCCAAAATCAAACTCCTAGCACCAAAGAGAGACAGGAGAAGGGCTTCTTCGGGTTGTCAGGTAATGTCAGGGCTCCTGATAGAGTGTCAGATGAGCCCAGGGCTAGCTGATGAGATGCCATCTTGAGACTCTTAGGGATGTTGGTTAGTGCAGGTGACTAGGGTGTGGCAGTAGAGTTCTGGGATGTGGGAGAGCAGCCAGGTCATGTGGGCCTTTACAGGTTTGATTTTTAGGACATGAGAACATTCTTCAAGCACATTTCTTTTATTAATTTGTGATGATTTCAGTGTGTCGAGCTGGTTGCAAACTCCTGAGCCCAAATGATTGTCCTGCTGGGCCGGCAGGTGTGTGACACCTGGCCCTGCCAGTGTGAACTGTATTCCAAGAGCCCTGGGAAGCCTTTGAGAGCTTTGAGCCTGGGCAGAATACAGTCTGCCTCACTGCTGTGTTGGAAGGGACCAGGAGGAGGGAGGGCTCCGACATGCTAGCCACCCTTGGCTCTGCTCCCGTCCTAGCCCTGGCAGCCGCATTACTCCTCTATCTGCTGAGACCTTTCCCGTGACTCTTCCAGGCCAGGGGTCCTAGTTGTTCCAGGGCCCCAGAGAGTATCAAGGATGTAGGAGCAGAGGATTGGCGGGAAGCAGCAGGCAGGGACTGGAGAGCAGTGCCAGCGGACATGGGCATGGCTGCCCTGCTTGTTTCCACCCCCTACGCAGGCCAGAGCCCTACCCCCACCCACATGGGGCTTTTGAATTAAAAAGTCTTAACTTTTTCTTTTAAATGGCAGCTCTGTGTACTGTACATGGTAATTAATACATTAGCATTTATGCAAAATACCATCACAGCCAGGCTGGTATGTCAGCTGCCTTCCTGAGCTGCAAAAATGTGAGCGCCCCGAGGTACCTCAGACAGGCCCCCGCCCCCAGCAGACAGCTTCGTTTGACCCACGTCATTCACTGACATGTCTTGGGAGTCTGGGTACATGCAATACATCTGTGCACACAGACCAGTGTGCATGTTGCTTCTGTGTGGCTCTGTGGCATGCATGTGTCCTTGTGTGAAGACACATGTGTGCCTGTGTCTATATGAGAGCATGCATGTAGCATGTAAGGTGCCTTCATGTGTCTGCCTGTGCCTATGTGCATAGGACTCTGTGGTTTTATTTATGTATGCCTCTAATTGTGAGTGTGTGTGTGTGTGGTTTACATTTTGGCATGCTTATATATATATATCTGTGAGTTTGTATGTTTGTATATATGCATGTCTATCTATATTTGTGCTTCCAGGTTGCCTGTGTGTACATGTGTCTATGTGTTTTTTATATATATATATATATATANTATATATAAATAATGTTCATGCGTATATATCATGATGTCTCATGGGCAAACACCCCTGTAGGTCATTGAGCATGTTTGAGGGAACTGAGATTTGTGTCTGTGTATGCCTATATGTGTTTGTATACATCAATGTGTATTCTTCTATATGTCTAAAAATGTGTGTGTGTGTGTGTGTGTGTGTGTGTGTGTGTGAGACTCTCTGGAGTCATCATGAAGAGGAATGAAGCATCCTGGAAATGGTAGCATCTGAATTCAAGCTCCAGCCCCATCTCCTGCTAGCTTGTGACCTTGGGAAAGTCAGTCCACCTCTCTGAGACTGTGTGGTAGAGGGCTGATTAGCCTCTACTGTAACAATGGTAACACATGCCCACCAGCCACTGGGCTGCTGCAGTGGAGGGTCATCACTGTGGGAAAGATGCACCAAGAAATAGGCAGTGGCAACTTGGTCGTCACAGAGACAGTTCAGGCTTGCCCGTGCTGTGCTGTAGAGTGTCATGGCCCCCAGAGTAGAAGATGGGATAGGGTGGCTCTGGAGACTGTTCCCCCTGTGAAGTGGCGTCTTGGAGAGTGATCAGTTCAACAGACAAAGACCCTGGGAAGAGCAGGTCATCCCTTGGGAGTTCAGATTTGGAACACCATTCTGAGCAGCTGCAGAGCAAGATGAGGGGCAGGGGTGGCTGGAGAGGACCACCCAAGGCTGTGGGTCCTGAGGGTGCTGCGGAACTGCTGAGCTCCCTCTCAAAAGAAGACCACTACTTTTCACTTGTTTATGAACAAGGGTGGGGAGGAGCACAGTGGCGAGAGGTGACTGTTGCTGAGGGTGTCCTGTGAGACAGCAAGGCCACTGCCAATGTAGGGGGAGAGTGGAAGGTGCGCACTGAGGTGTCCTGAGGTTGATTAGAAAAGAATGGAGGGGTCAGAGAGGGAGAGTCAGCAGTGGTGCTCAGGCTGTGGCTCAGTTGTTTGGGGATGGATAAGGATGCTCACTGAGACAGTAGACACAGGAAGAGGAAGGATGAGTCTACGGGTCTCTGGCAGGAGGGAGATCTGTATTAGACATCATCAGTTTGAGATAACTATAAAATGGAACCCATTCATTCATCCCTTCCTCCATTTACCCCTTATGTGTCAAACATTGAGAGACCAAGAAGAACAAGAAGATCGCCATAGGCAGAGACAGAATCAGGCGCAGAGCCCAGAGGCTAGACATAGTGGGGCCCAGGAAGAATCATGAAAGCCTCTGGAAGGTGGGAGCTTGTCGGAGAAGGAGGGAGCCAAGGTGCCATCATGCAAGGCCTATGGTGGGTTAGAGAGGAAACATGTTGGAAGGACAGGAGGACAGGGCTGGATGGGTTTGCTTGTAGGAAACCTCCTCTTTCCTCTTCTTGTTCATCCCCAGTCAAGGACTCCCTGCTCTTCTGAGCTGAGAAATGGGGCCACACATACGTGGATGAGGGTGAATGCTGGGTTCTAAAACTATTTCTCAGCCCTCAGGGATCTTGCTGTGTGGCGAGGGAGCAGACAGGTACAGAAACAGACCATCTTGTGCAGGGGACACCACAATAGGGGCCGACCCGTGGCAGGTTCTCAGGAAATACTTGTTGAGTGAATTATTGGTCGAATGGAGACCATCTCCTGTGGTGGCTAGAGGGAGTGTCTGACTCACCTGTGGTAGGGGACTAGGGAGACTCAAAGATGACATGCCTTCCAGGCTGGACCCTAAAGGATGACAGGCAGGGTACATGTCAGGTGCAGGAAGGTAAGGAACAGAAGTGGGGGGGTAATGAAAGCATTGAGGGAGTGGCTGCAGTGATGGGCACACAGTGAGGTGTGGAAGGGGTTTGGGGACTGGCAGACCAGATCACAAGGAACTTGAGTGTCAGGGAGAAGTGCCTAGATCTCCCCTTGTCCCTTGGGAATATGGAGTCACAGATGGCTGGGTTTGGTATTTTGCAGAGCCCTGCATTCTAGGTCCAGATGGAGGAAGGGCTGGGCTAAAGGTAGCAGAGGTGGAATCATGTGGCTTAGTCTGTAGCCCAGGCTGGCCTTGAACTTCTTATGTAGCTAAGGCTGCCTTTGAACTCCTGATCCTCCCACCATATCCCTGGCTGCCTACTGTTTTCTGAAGCATGGACTTGTAAGCGGGCCCTGAGCAGGTAGCCGCAATCTGATCTCTGCTGTGCTCCCTGCCTTTATCCCACTCTAGGCCTTGGACTGGTCAAGTCGCTTGGCTTTGCCACAGGACACTAAGTTGTTTTTAGGTAAGAAGCCAGAGTTTGCAGAGGGAGGAACACAGGGAGGGGCTTTGTTCCATCTCATGGGGTGCAGGGTCCCCTCAGGGCACTGGAGGGGTGCTGTGAAGGGAAGGCTGCTTCCCTTCTGCCTTCCTTCTCGCCCTCCTGCACAGGGCGAGTGGGAGGAGGGTGAGGACGAGGAGGAGCTCATGTATTTTCATGCAGCAGCCTCCACACTCAGCCCAGTCCCAGCTCACAGGGGCCCTGAGGCCGCTCTGGGGTGGGCCGACCCTTCTCTCAAGCAGACGCTCTGCTATTGTTCAAAATGGAATTGGTCCCAGGAAGCTTGGAGCCTTCGAAAATTGCTATGAATTTTGCAAAAACAGCTCCGAGGTGATAAAGCATGTCAGAAAGCTCAAATGTGGAAAACCCTATCTAGAAACTCCACTCTGGACAGCCGTGGCTCCCGGAGGAGGGACGGGGCAGGCATCTGGCCCTAAGCACCCTTCTGCTGTAACCTGGGAGGGTACCCAGTTATTCCAGAAAAGGAGACAAGCTACTGGGTCTCCCCAGTCCCCATCAGCCTATTTTTTCTGGTGTCCTTGCCTTTGGGTTCCTCACAAAGCACTTCCTATCCTTCCCAATGCACCTATAATTCTTTTGAAAGCAACTTTATCATTTTGTTAAAGGGGGAAAAAAGGATACATATGCTCATCGCAAAAAGAAAAAAAATCAGACAATATGGAAAAGTTCAAAGAAAAAAAATGTAAAAGCCACCTCAGATTCCACCAGCCAGAGATAACCACATAACATTTTGGTGAACGTCCCTCCAGCCTTCTCTCTATGCATAAATATACACAAACAGATTTTACGTCTGCACTTCTGCTCAGCGTGAGATCAGATGACATATGCTCTTCTGTCACCTGTCCCCCCCCCACTCAGCAATGTGTCCCGGACATCCTTCATGTCAGTTCCTATGGATCCACCTTGCAGACTTCATGTCTGCGTTATATGCCTGGATTGCCTGGCCTATGGATCTGCTTCATGTTCCTCCCCCCATCCCGAAGTCCCCAGCCGATGGAGACAGAAGTATTTCTAATTTTTTGTTTATAAACATCCCTGCAGTGAACATCTATGGGCTTCTGTCTTTGCATATTTCATTTATTCATCTATACTGCAGATGTTATTCAAGTGTGATCTATATACTAGCCCAATACCGAGGGTTGGCGGTACGAACAATGTACAGAACAGCCTTGGTCAGTCCTTGCTCTTATGGAATTTACAGTGATGTGGTGAGACAGGACAGGGAATACAGTGCTTTTTTCCCCCCAGTGAGCATATGTATTAAGCAGTCACGAATATTTATCCAATTAACACTCCATCCATGGTCCCAAGGATAAGCCCATAGTTAGGAAGCAAGGAGAGAACAAAACTAGAAAGCTCACTTGTCTTGGAGTCAGGGAAGCCTTCTCAGAGCAGGGGATGGACATGGGGGCGGCTAAGGGTATATAGCTCAGTGGCTTGAGGGTTCATCTAGCCTGTGTGAGTGTGGTCCTGGGTTTGATTCCTGGCATCGCAAAAGGAGAAAGACGGCAGCTGTGTGGACAGAAAGCAGAGTGCGTGCAGTGTTTCCATGACAAACATACGGGGAATTCCTAAAACTAGAATAGTTGGGTCAAAGGGTAAGCAGAACTTGGATTTTGTTGCAGATTGTAAATTGTACTTGGGGAAGGTGTGGAGAATTTACAGTCCTATAAAGGGTAAGCTTCCAGGCTACCTGGGAAGGTTCCTTCAGCTAGCTAGCACCGAGCAGGATTAGCACAGCAATCGCACGCAGGAAGTGAGCCGCTCAGCCCAAGTCATCACTATCCTAATTATCTTTGCCAATCTAATCAGTGAAAAATGATATTTCATCTTTGTTTTTAGCCAACGTGTCTTTTTTTTTTCGTTTTGGACTCTGCAGGAAATTGAGCTCTCAGGAGTGGGAGGGGTGATGGAGAGGAAACCATCTTTCTTGAACCACCTTTGACAGAAAACTTCCTCCATCCTTTAGGGAGGGAGGGGATGCCAGGAGCCCTCAGCCTGCACAGGGTCCTGTCCTCAGCGGAGAGCCCCTGGGTCTCAGAGAAGAGTCCCAAGTGGCCGTGGGTTACCAAGGGCAGGGGCCAATCAGAGCTGATGGAGGTGGGTGGAATGGGGGGGGAATTGGAACCTGTGTAGGCCAGCAGGCATTGTCCCTGTGGGGTGGCTAGGCAGGGGGTTGGGGGCCTCAGGAGGCTGAATCCACATGCCATTAGGAGTGCTTAGAGATCCCAGGTGCTCCTGGATGATATTAATGCAGCTATATGAATATTAATAGCGTGTCCATTAATATTAATGACAACAATAAACAAGTGTGAGGATTATTTTTAAAGAGGACCTGCTACTCCAGCTGTTGCCTCCCTTCATTAGGAAGCCTCTGAGGTCCCGGCCTTTCTCTCCTCAGACCTCGAACAGACACCATGGTATGGTCTCCACCTCTGCCCCAGCAGAGCTGAGCCCAGTGGACATTTCCAGCACTTTGAGTTGAAAGGGAATTGACGTAGAAAACCCCAAGTTTTCTTCCAAGGAGTTCTGGGCAATCTGTGAGGGTAGGCATGGGAGCAGGAAGGTTCGTGTGTGGACATCTGGCTGCAGTGACTCCATTTCTTGGCCTCTCAGGAGCAAGGCCTGAAGGTCTGGTGTAAGCCCTCGGATGAGTGTGGTCAGGGGGCGTGCCAGAGGCCAATCCCTTGGAAAGGTGGCTAGAGGAATTACCCTGTTAAAGCGGCCATGAATTATAGAAAGGGAGAGGGGGGCGAAAGGCCCAGAATATCATATGTGTAAGTAAAGTGGAGTGGCGGCCAGGCATAAAAGCCAGCTGCCGAACTCTCGCGCCCATAGCACCCCTTTGCCTGCGGACCCACCTCCTGCCAAGTACCACAGCCACTCACTTACTTCCTCCTTGAAAGGATTTGTTAATAAGTCAATGACAGAACATCTAAAGGGGAAAAATATTTCTCTTTATAGTTGGAGATAATTGTCCCAGGGAAAAAAAAAAAACAAAAAAACAAACCTTTAATTACAGCTCACATGGAGAAAGCTTGATTTGTGGGCAAAGCCCGAATGCTGAGGAGCTGGGTGTAAAATATTTGTAATATTTAGGGAACCTAGAGTTTTACATAAAAGTAAACAGCATTGCCTGAAGGCACAATTTCCAGCAACACAATAAAATGTGCAGTGAATTTATGGCGGCCATCCATTAGCTCTTACCAAGGCAACGTCGCCCCTATCTGTCGTCCATCATTATAATAGAGGGTTAATGCACCGAATTTACATAAAAAAGTCATATTGTCTGCATGAATTATTTACACTCGAAGCTGTTTTTACAGCTTGGTTTCAAGCTGGATTCTGGGAGAGATTCTGCCAGTAAATTACTCTGTGGAGACCCTGGGTCTATAACCGTGCACGGAGCTGGCAATGAAAAGAAAGGAAAATGGGCAGGCCCTGGCGGGTCGTTGGTGCCTACGCCTCTCAGGTGGGGGCTGGAGGCACCCGTGTAGACTGTGGGAGACTGTGGAACCTTGTGCAGATGGGGTTCTGCCTCTGAGCCCAGTGTTATAGTGGCCACTGCCTGGCTCCCTGGACACCGGAGGTTTGCTAGTGTTCTTGGAAACACAGCGATTCTCTTGAGGTGAGCGAGGGCTCCTCGCAGCTGGTGTCTAAGGTCTCTTAGGGATCAGGGTCCTGGAGGGAGAGAAGTCACTGCGTTTGTTGGAGTTGGGCCTGTATCAGAGATCAGCAAGATCTCAGCCGCCACTGTGCAGATGGGATGATGTTGGCCTGGAGGGCACTTGCACAATAGTCAGGAAGTGGGACATGCTTGTAACCCTGGCAGGCTGAGGGTGGAGGTGTGTGACCAGCCACAGTCAGTCCCTGTCTGAAGACAAACAAGACCCAGTGGTACAAGGTGGGACAGCTCCAACTTGAGGGGAGGAGTGGGTGTCCCTGGAAGGATAGATTGCTTGCTGTCTCTGCCCTTCTGTTTTCTGGGTTCTTTAGTTACTTGGAAGCTGTTTCAGTCATTTGAGGCAGGGTAGATGGTCTGGACCTGGATTCTCTTGTTCCTCTTTGGGTTTGCAGTATTGTGAGCGGCTTGTGTTTTTGCTGAGTAAGAAGTTACAAAGTCCTGGTTGTGGAGGGAAAGGCCTGGGTACTTTTTGTTTGTCTGAGACAGGCTTTGACTATGTAGCCCTTGGGTGACCTGGAACTCAGTAAGTAGACCAGGCTAGCATCTACCTCTGGGGTGTTGGGATTAAAGGTACATGCCACTAAATATGGCAAAACCTGGGTTTCTATTTCCCTGTCAGCTGCATAGCCTCAGGGAAGTTTTGGGAGCTCAGTTTCCTCATCTGTGAACTGTAATTTTAATTAATTAATGACTATTCATATTTTTTGAGACGAGGTCTCACTAGATAGCCTGTCTGGCTTGGAGCTTGCTGTGTAGAGCAGGCTGGCCTACAATTTATAGAGATCTGCCTTCAGTGTGCTGGGGAATCTCAGCTCTCTTGCTCCTAGCCTGCCCCAAAGGAAGGTGGGTGAGAGGCTCCAGTGGGGTGAAATGCACTGGGAGGCTTGGGGTGTGGTATAAGCTAGGTCCCAGGTGGCAAGAGGCTCTGTAGAGGGAAATGTTGAGATCAGGGAAGCAGAGACCTGTGAAAAGAGTGTAAGATGGATAGACAAAGAGATGAAGTCGGACAGTCATCTGAGAGGCATCAGAATCCTCAGAACTGAGAGCTAGGGTTAGGACAAGGAGCAGTTGAGACAGAGGAGAGGAGGGGAGGAAAGAGAAGAGGAGAGGCGACTATCCTTGGGAGGAAGGGGATTCAAGTTGCTCAGGGCTTGGCTGCCTGGGGCTCTGGGGCCACAACTCCCTGCACAGAGAAGAGGTTGGGCCAGCCTGCCATGGCATCTGTGCCTCCTTCAGCCTGGACCCGCTCTCTTTATCCTGTTCCCTGGCCTGGATCCCTTCTTCCCATCTAAGAAGTGTGGGGCTTCTCTCTGCTTTTCAGAGCTGGAGGCCAGTGCCCTGCCCCCAACTCCCTAGCACCTGGGTTGGGCACGTGCTTGTTGTAGCTGTCACTGCACTTGGGTCTCCCGCTCCTGGAGCAGTCACAGTGGGTCCCAGGGGCCTGGAGACAACAAATGACTCCCTGCTGATGGGCTGGCTGCCTCCTGCTTGCCAGCCCAGTCTGCCATTCTGCTATGCACAGGCAGGTAATCATGCAAGGCCAGGGAACCTTTCTCTGCCTGTAGGGGTGTGATTTAAACCTGAACTTGGCTTCACTTCCTCTCTTCCCCTGGGAAGCAAGATTTAGATGAAAATTTCTCAGACTTGCTGGGAGCCTGCACACACACACACACACACACACACACACACACACTCACACACACTCACTCACATATTGCACACATACTTATACACACATTTTCACATATCACACACTTACACAATACATACACACTGTACACATATGAACATACACATATATACATGCTTACAACAAACACACATATCACACACATACATTCATGTGCACACACATGCACTCATGTACACATACATGCATGCACACAGAGGTTGCAGACTCCCATTCTTGCTGGCTTGTGTGTGAATACTTATGTGCAAATGTGCCCACTCATTTCCAATCCACACACAAGCCAGTTTTACACATGATGTACGGATATGCAGACACGGCTCATGGCCACAGGTTAAGGAAGGAGGGCAGTTAATTTGTGATTAGAATAGCAGTGATGAGTGGGAGGGGAGGGAGACAAGGGACACTGCAGTTGTCAGAGACCCTCCAGGCCTCACCTGCCTTGCTGCCTGAAGGCCTGGGGATTAGCCTCTTGCTTAAACCTGTGTTCTTGTGTGGAAGTGCATGAGCTTCTTTTTATTATGTATGTATGTGTGCGTGTGCATGTGTGTGTGTATGTGTGTGTGGGTGCACCTGTGTTGCAGTATGCAAGTGGAAGTCAGAAGATAACTTGTGAACATTGGTTCCCTTCTTTCCCTATGTGAGTCCCAGGGACTGAACTCAGGTTGTCAGGCTTGTTGACAAGGACTTTCACCCACCGAGCTGCCTTGCGGGTCCTGCATTTCATTCTTTCTCTCCTTCCTTCCTTCCTTCCTTCCTTCCTTCCTTCCTTCCTTCCTTCCTCCCCCCTTTCTTTCTTTATTATTTTTTATTTTTTATTGGAGACAGTCTTTCTCAGTGTAGCCTTGGCTGTCTTGGAATTCACTACTGTAGACCAGGATGGCCTTGAATTCAGAGATCCGATTTCCTTTGTATCCTGAGTGCTGGAGTTAAAGGTATATTCCATCACTGCCTGGAACATCTCTTTCTTTTTTAAATTAATTTTTAATTTGTCTATTTGTATGTGTGTATGTATGTATTATGAATGTGTGTATGAGTATATGTGTACCTTTCACAGCAGACCATGCTCCATGTGCCTGTGTGTGCAGCCATGATGCTGGTGGGTGATCTGTGTGTGTCCCCATTCTGTGGAAGGACCTATGAGGTGAGGCCCAGAGACCATCCTTGCGGTAAGTTGATTACATGGCCTCCTCACCCCCACTGTCGCTTGAGCATCCCCACCTAAATTTATGCTGAACATGTTTTTTCCAGCTTTCTGAAGGGAGGCTCAGACTAACTTGGATGTGCCATCTTCCTGTTTCAGCCTCTCAAGTGTTGGGATTACATGTGAGTGTCACGACACCTGGCTTCATTTTAAAATTTGTCCCTTACTGTGACACTTCAAAAGGTAGAAGCTAAATTTGCCTGGCATTTGGAGTGTGACCTCAGGGAGGCTAAGGTTTAATGAGGCCATAAGCACTAGGCCTTGAGCCTGGGGTTGGAAGCCTCATAGGAAGAGGAAGAGAGACTGTAAGATGCTCAGCCCCTCTTGCCAGCAAATGCTCTTAGATACCTGAGAACTCCACAGAGTTCCCACACGGAAGAACTTCACCAGATACAGATGCCAGACCTTGTTCTCGTTTTGAGACAAGGGCTCTCTAGGTAGTCCTGGCTGTCCCTGGGACTTGCTATGTAGACCAGGCTGGCCTTTCACTCACAGAGGTGACCCTGCCTCTACCTCCCATGGGATCAAAGGTGTTGCATTACTATACTCAGCGGCTGTCAGATTCCCAAGACCATGAGTTAAGTAAACTTCGTTTCTTCATAAATGGCCTTGCTTGTGATGCCCAGTCATAGCAAGAGAAAGCAGGTTCAGCTGTCTTCTTAATGCTGTTTTTACGTTCTCCATGCCTGGACTGTGTGTGGGTACAATGGGTACCCATAGGTCTGTTTGCTTATGGTTTCTCTCCCAGACGGATACCAGAATGGAAACTCCATGAGGATAGGAGCTCTAGCGGGTTTGTTCATGAATGTGTCCCCACTATGAAAACTCTCTGTGTCAGAGAGGGGCATCACGGATGCTTAGTGCTATAGACAAGTGATTGAATGACGTTATCACCCCCTCCAAGCAGTCCCTCAAGTGGCACTCTTCTTGCTGACTAGACCATACCACTTGAAATTGTCCCCTGCCCCACTGCTGACTTTCCAATTCTTATAGTTAGAATAAGGCTTCCTTTTTTATCCCTGCATTTCTTTCTGTTCTAGTTTTATTTCTGTTGATGGGATAAAAACACCCTGACCAAAGAAGAGCATCTTAAGGGAGAAAGGGTTTATCTTCGCTTACAGTTCCAGGTTACAGCCCATCACCATGGGGAAGTCGGTGCAGGGACTTGAAACAGGCAGTTACATCACACCCACAGCCAAGAGCACAAAGGAAGTGTACATTGCTTCCTTGCTTGTGCTCAAGCACCATTTTTCCCACTCTTAGGCAGTTCGGGACCACTGCCTAGGGAATGGTGCCACCCACAGAGGACTGGGTCTCCCCACTTCAGTTAACTTAATCAAGACAGTCTACACCCCATCCCCCCAAACCCCAGCCCCCATGTGCCTGCAGGCCAACCTGACAAAGACAGTCCCTTCCTGACACTTTCTTCCGAGTTTGTTCTAGATTGTGTCAAATTGACTAGTAAAGCTAACCATCACACTTTTCAATATGCCAAATGACTCAGTCATTTAAGATTTTTTTTTAAATTTGGAGTTGTATTTTGTTACTGGCATCCCTCACAAGGGGTGGGATTTTCTTTCTTTCTTTCTNTTAAACTGGATTTTGCTAGGTGGCCCAGGCCAGCCTTGAATACACAGCCTCCCAAGTGCATATTATTGTGCCTGGATGGTGGGTGTGATCTTTCCACTGACACATCCCCATCCTTAGCATGGTGTTGTGAGGTAGTAGGTTCTTCACCCATACTCACCACATAAACAGGTGGGCTTCTGTGAGTCAAAGGGGGCTGAATGGACTCATGGTGTTGAGTGTAAGTGTGCTGTGGGCATGGTTCAGATGGCCCTCCCTGGCTAGTGGAGGAGCCAGTGGCCTAGCATCAGGAACTGGATTAGTCAGGGTTCTTCAGAGGAACTAATTTTATATATATTTACATATATATGTATAATTACATATGTATTTTATAAGTAATGTTAAATTAATATCTCATATACATATGGAATTATTAGAGTAGCTTACGGGTTATGGTACATCAGTGGTCGTTTCCTGAGGGAAAGGCCAAGCATATGGGAGTTGTTCATTCCAAAACCCTGGAATCCCAGTTTGGTGCTGGAAATCCCAGAGAGCTGCAAGAGTTTACACTGGGATCAGGAAGGAGACTCAGCAAAGGGATGCTTCAGCAGCAGGATAGATGAACTTGCCATCGAGAGTGAGGGCAAAGCAGGCAAATGGGGGTGGGGCCTCTTGCCCCAAATGATCCAGTGAAGAAAATTGCTCACAGGCATGTTCAGTTGCTTGGGTTTTAGCGGATTCTATTTTCATTTTATGTGCATTGGTGTTTTGCCTGCATCTATGTGTGAGGATGCCAGATCCCCTGGAACTGGAGTTACAGACAGCTGTAAGCTGCCATGTGGGTGCTGGGAATTGAACCCAGGTCCTCTGGAAGAACAGTTAGTGCTCTTAACTACTGAGCCATCTCTCCAGCAGTTTTATTTGATTCTAGATATGGTTAAGTTGACCACCAAGATTAGCCATCACAGGAACCTGGGATGCCAGTGTGAAGACTGTTTGCAGGACCAGGGTTAAGGGTTCACCACCCTGTCTTGGTGGAGAGCTGGATTTGGTGCCACAGTACGGTCCCTTGCTAGCTGAGAGTGGCGGTCACAGAGCTGCTAGGAGGCAGCATGAGGAGTGGTCCTCCTGTGAAGGGTTGTCCCAGAACATAGACAACGCAGCAGGCTGAGACATCAGCAACTGCTTCAAACCTACCTGTGATGAGTGTGTGGTGGCCAGAGTCTGACTGAGCTGGGCTTTGCTGCAACACTGACATGGTATGTGACCTTGGGGAGGATTTTTCACCTCTCTGCACCCTGGGTTCCTCAGAAGTAGAAGCATTTCCCCCCCTCTTTTTTTTTTTTTAATTTTCGAGACAGGGTTTCTCTGTGTAGCTTTGGAGCCTGTCCTGGAACTCACTCTGTAGACCAGACTGGCCTCGAACTTACAGAGATCCACCTGTCTCTGTCTCCCAAGTGCTGGGATTAAAAGCATGCGCCACCATTGCTCAGCTCTCTTTTCTTCTTATTCTGTGGAAGGATCCAGCTCTCATCCCAACTGTAATTTTTATTAACACACAAACAAACAAAGTGGGGAGGGGAGCAGAGAAAAATGTAGAGCTCAGTAAAAATAAACCACAAACAAACAAACAAAACAACATAAACAAAACCAAACCAAAATAACATAATTTAATGGGCATGGTGGTGCATACCTGTAATCACAGCATGCAAGGTGCAGAAACAGGAGGATGGCTCTAAGTTCCAGTCCAGCCTGGTCTATGTAGTGAGCTCCAGGTCAATTAAGGTTTCATAATGAGAGCCCCAGGTGTGTGCTACAGACCACATGTGGTCTTAACCTGGTCCCCACAAGCTTGTGTCCTTGATGTGGCAGTCTATATCATGGGACGGGTTCCCAGAGGAGAAATGAAGTTGCCTTGTCTGACCTTTATACCCTGTCATGTGGCCTCTGAAGATTTTGATTACAGTCCCATGGGGAAACTACGGGCTTCTGTGAGGGCACAGAGGTGGGTTAGTTTTAATCACAGCACGCGGAATGCTCATGTGGTAGAAGGGCTCATCTACAGGAGGTCCCTGCAGCCTGCTACTGGGTCACCTTAGTTAGAGGTCTGATGTTTAGGTGAAAGGAGCAGATCACTGTCCACCCTCAGTTTCTGTGCTTCGCTGTGGTCTCCAGTGTCCCTATTTGAAGGTCAGGGGTCATTCCTCCCCCCCCATAGGTGTCACATAGCCCAGAGTGGCTTCATCTTATTACCTAGCCAAAGGTGACCTTGAACTCCTGGTCCATCTGAGTGCTGGGATCATAGGCATGTGCCACTAGACCTGGTTTATGCAGTGCTGGGGTTTGAACCCAGGGTTTCATGCATGCTAGGCAAACACTCTACCAATAGAGCAACAGCCCCAGTCTTGCTTTTCCTCTTTTGAGTCTGACCCTGACATTCCATCCAGAGCAGAGAGCAGGCCCCAAATGATATATTTTATAAAGCATTTTCAGTATTTTATTTATTTATTCGTGTGTGTGTGTGTGTGTGTGTGTGTGTGTGGTGTGCACACACATGCAGTGCCTATAGAGGCCAGAAGAGGGTATAGGATTCCCTGGAGCTGGAGTTACAGGTGGTCACAAGCCTCCTGATTCCAGTACTGGGACCTGAATCCTGATCTTCTGCAAGAGTGGCAAATACACTTAACCCTGAGTCTTTTCTTCCCCCCACCCCCCAAAACTAAGGGAAAAAAAGAGAAAGATTCAGTTTCTGAGTTTTGATGTGAGCAGTATGCCTTGGTCTGATCTTTATACCCATCCAGCTATGGATGGAGGGAAGCCTCCGGGGGAAGGAAAATGCCTACAGAGAGGCCTGGTCCCTGTGGTGGTGGCCGGGGTGTCTCCTTCTGTTCCAGGCCTCATGTGTGGTCAGCGTTGGCCAGGCCCGGCTCTGCTCTTTGCTCTGTTGGAGCGGGGTGGCAGCCGGGAGCTGAGCCTTGCTCCCGCTGGGGCTGTGTCTCTGCTAGAGCTGCTGTCACCTGCCAAGCTGAATTGGGCACAGGAAGCGCCTGGCGGGGAGACATGCTGTTGAATTTGGAGGCTCTGCTCCACTCCAAAATGCACTTTTCCTGGCAGCTGCCCTGTAGGGAAGCTGTTGAGCTTCCCTGTCTCTGCCAGGATCACAGCCACTTTTTCCTGAGAAAGAAACAGGGCTGCAGACAGTTTTACTCATTAAAGCCTTCTTTTTCCTCTTAAATCTGTTTTTGTGATTTTTTCTTTTTCTTTCTCCCTCCCCCTCCCCTTTTTTTTCACGAACGGAAAAGTAAAACGGATGATATTGAAATAAACAAGGCATTTGTGATAAGAAGGTTAAAGCAGATTGCTGGGGGTGGGGAAAGGGTTTGGAAATGCACACAGGCCTCTCCTTGCCTCTTGAGGAAGGGCAGTGAGAGAGAATGCATGAGTTGCCCCCCACCCCAGCCTGCTTCCCCAAGGCTCTTGGGGGGGTCACTGTGAGGAGCAATGGGAAGGGGGATTCGCCTTCAATCGGAGCCAACTGAATGCTAGCCTTGCAGTGTGGGTCTGCTCATTTAGTTGCCCAAGAGCCGTGGGTGGGAAGGGCCCATTACACTGACTGAGAAAGTTGAGGTCTCACTGGAGTCAGGCACAACAGATACCCAGAGGCTACCCAGGACTGGGGTATGAGCCTCCATTGGTCAGACCTTGTCTGCCGTGATGTTTGGCTACACATTGTGATCCAGAGCAGTTGTGTTTGGAGCTGGAGGATGGAAGAATGAAGAGAAGAGGAGGAAAGAAGAGGAGACAGTGACTGTCCCTGAGGAGTGAGTATCCGTGCCTGGTGAGCCTGAAGGAAGCCTGTGAGCGTGCTGAGTCCTGGCTGCTGTGCTTTGACAGACAGGGGTGTTTTGGGGACGGGCATGCCTGGGTGGGTGTGGGTGCCTGGGTTTGGTTTGATAGCCAAGGCAGACTTCCTGGAAGGGGAGGGCTGTGGGAGATGAATGGAGTCGGGAGCAGAGCCTTCTGTGGAGGAGAAGTGGGAAGGGTGGGTCTGGCTTGGCTAGGAGGAGCTAAGTTGGAACAGGTGGTGACGGTTGTGGGCGCATCTATGTGTGTTGGTGTGGGAGGCTCAGCTTGGAAACTGTAAGACTCAGTAAATAAATAAGTAAATTGTGGGCAGGAGAGCCCTGTAGTGGGAGGCAGATGTGTCATTTTCATGCTGGCTTTGCCATTTTGACTTACTGTGTTATTTTGGGCAAATTACTTTCCTTCTCTGGGCCTTAAACTATCCATCTTCAAAATGCTGGAATTGGGTCTTGGAGCCCAAACAACACTTGTGGAATCCCATGAAGAGAAGACTCAGAGGGACTTGACTACCAAGCACTGATACGGGGATCATGAAAACCAGCACTTCTGGAATGTGGCTTTTTGGAACTGCCTTCTGAAACTCTGTGTTATCTTCCTGAATAGAGCCACTGAGGCAAAGGCAAGGACTCAGGAGAAGGTAAACTGGCATCCTGGGCAAGACTGAGTGTCCAGTGGTATGGATGGAGACGAGACACAGGCATTTAAGGGAAACAACTGGGATCGTTGAGGAGTAAAGGCTGGCATGGGGTGGAGGAAGAGTCCAGAGCACAGGACTCTGATTCCCTCCTCTGGGTCACGGTCACTCACTAATCGTGGCAGTGACATACCCACTGTGGCAGCCTGGTTGGTGATGGATGGGCTGGCAGGCCCGCGGGAGAGTTGCAAAGACCGGTGATGTCAGCAACAGATGGTTCCTGTTTGATCTGGGGGTGGGGACAGTGGACGATAGCTCCTGCTTGTGAGGTACAGGCTGTGGAGTAAATGGGGCACTCTGGTTGACTATAGACGAGGTGTGAAGGGAGGAAGACACAGGGCTTGTAGGAGGAGGGAGAGTGTATTAGGGAGACCAGGGCTCGGCTTTGATTTGGTAATGTTGAGTAGAATACGTGTGTATCTCACTCATGTGCCTACTTGGCAGGAGTGTTCACTGTGGGCCAGATGTGGCTGGATGCTCCTCTCCTCTGTGCCATTTTCCACCTAGAGGGACAGTCGGTGTATTCTTCTGTCTTATCTTTTTTCTTTTTTTGGTTTTTCGAGACACAATTTCTCTGTGTAGCCCTGGCTCAGTAGATCAGGCTGGCTTTGAACTTACAGAAATTCACCTACCTCTGCCTCCAGAGTGCTGGGATTAAAGGCGTGCACCTCTACTGCCCTGCAGATTCTTCTGTCTTCGGACCTGGAGCATTTTGAATTTTGCGGAACCCATCCTCTAGAGATGACAGGACATCAGGGGCTGTGACTAAGGTCCCATCTATGTCTCAGGGGACCTGAGTTGGGGAGAGAGTGTCCCTATGAAAATACAGTAAAGAGATGGGTTTGGCTGGTATGACATTTTGTGTCCCCTACCATAGGATGCAGTTTGTTGGTAAGGGGTGTTGTAGCTTGTAGAACTGATTGTGGGCTTCCTACCTATTTTTCTAGAACACCCCTCTTGCCTTGACCATCACTGTGGTATTTACACCCCAGGAAGTGGCAGCTGCTCCAAATCAAAGCTTTTTATTTTTCTCTACCAAAGAGTTGATTGGTAAATTTGTAGAGGCTTGTGATAAATGTTGACCACTGACCACTTACAGAGTGTCAGAGGATGGGTGTTGGATACTTGGCACACGGCCCCCACAAACCCAGAATACACTGCATACAGTTCGTATTTAATAAATGCAACTTTGATGGCTCTTTTGTTAGGGAAACCTACTGCTACGTTTTTTTTTTNTTTTTTTTGCAGAGCGACAGCCTCCCCTCAGCTTCCTGCAGCTAGCCATCAGGTCTCAGACCATGAGATCGTCCTTCCTGGTGGGGTGGGACCAAAGTGCTGAGAACTTGGAGTCTTGAGAGTCCAGGTTTGCATCCCTGCCTCCTCTTCCTAGATGTGTAATGACCCTGGGCAAGGTATTTTAATAGCTCTGCTCCTCAGTTAAGTCACCCGCATGCTGGGAATGGCTGGCCAACCTCCCTCATTAAGTTGTTATGGAGATGGAATGAGGTCATGGGGGTGTAAGCGCCTGGTATCAAGGCACAGTTTCAGTGAAAGCTTGGCCCAGGCTGGCCTTCCTTTCTCTGACTGGGGACCCGCCTCTGGTGTTGGGAGGGGGGGCTGCAGCCTGACAGGGAGCGCTTTTGGCAGAACATGTAGGTCATAGCACTGAGGGCCTTGGGACCCTCCAAATGTGTTGACGACATGCTGTGGAGGGGAACTCCCCAGCTGGCTGGGCCAGAGAGCCTACTTGTAGGGCCTCACCTGCAGATTGCCTGATAAGCGCCTGGTGTGTTTCTGGGGCGGCTTCGGCAGCCTGGGCTGCCCTGATTTACCACTCCAGCCCCAAGCAGATTAAATCAGCCAGAGTCATTTGAATCTTACCTGGCCTTGTCACACAAATCTTCAAAACTGCTGTCTGGCAAGAAAACTTTCTCTGTGCTTTTTGCTGGAAGACTAGACGCTCTAGAAATTGAGGTGAACTGGGAAAAGGAAGGAGGTGCCAGGGGGAAGGGCGGGGAGCACACTTCTCTCTGTTTGATATAGGGCGACTCATGGAGCATCTCTGAGTCTCACAGGATTGTGCGGGAAGGCCAAAAGGACCAGCTTGTGTGAATTAGCATACAGACTTCAGTCGGTTCTGTGGTTAGGGAGATGGGACAAGTGGCTATGTAAATAAATTGTCCACGGCAGTGGTGAGCAAGAGTAAGAGAGATAAGGACACACAGTTGTTAGAGGTCTGGGGCTAAAGGAATCTTAACTCCCAGCACAATGAGGGAGGGAGGCTAGAGAGGCTGGGATCCAGAGGAGCAGTGTGTAGGACTTGGGGATGTCTCTCCCCTCCTGTCCTGGATAACCAAGAAAAGTCCTCCCTTTGTTGTCTCTCAACCAGACCACAGGCACAGTCTGGCCCTTGGTTACAGGGAATGGGTGGCCTCAGCCCTCATTAGACAGAAAGCAGGGGTGTTTGTCAGAGTCTGAGGAAACGGCCTCTTGCTCTGTCTCGGTTTCAAAGAGAAATCCCAGGCTTTTGTTTCTGGCAGACACCTGTTAACAGACATGGTGACCTGAGGGTCTAGCCAAGACATGGAAGAAAAATCTAGAAAAAGCACAGAAAAGTAGTCTCACCCCTGATCAAACTGTGCCTGAGAGCCTGTTCTATCCAGAGCCTTTAGTAAGTGAGCTAGTAAATGTGTTTTATTAGTTCTGATTTGGTTTTCTTGTCTCTTTTGCCACATAAATCAGACACAGGCTACTGGAGGGGTCTGAATGGGGGAAACAAGAGCCCACGTGGTATAAAGTAGCAATTAGCAAGAGCACTAGTGTTGCCTTAAAGGACAGTAGAGTTTGCGCGACAGCTAAGGCGGATGCTGAGGACAAGACTAAAAGGAATACTGCGGTTGATTAAAGAGGGGCCTCAGGGCAGGGTTAAGAAGGATCCTGCCTCTGGTGATTCTCTACGCCNTACCTGTAGTGCAGGGCAGGGCAGGGCAGGGAAGCCGACTGTGAGGGCACAGGCGTGGGGAAGATCAGCTTAAATTGGTTTCTGTGAGGTTAGATTGGAAAGTGGGATGAGGAGGGGAGACTTAAAAAATATCATTTACTAATCTGTGCAGAGCCCATTATCAATAAATCTGTGTGTGCAGCCTCATTTCATCCTTAAAAGAGCCTGGGCAGGCCCCTCTCCCATTTAGTTTGAGTTTCAAAGATCTTGTGTGACTTGACTAGATCATATGATTAGTAAATGACAGAATCAGGTCTTGAACACAGGCCACCCAATTTTAGACTTTGCTTTGTTCATCGTGTTTCTGATAATACAGGTGACACGTTAATGGAGTTTAGGCAAGGTAGCGATGACAAGGGTTGAGGGGGGAACAAAGGACATTGGGCCAACAAAACCCTAGATAGATGCTCAATAGTCAGAAACCATACCAGGGTAGCTATTGTCTGTCGTCTGTTCATCCATCCCTCTCTCTCTTATCTGTCTACCTACCTACCTGACTATCTTTCATCATCATCTATTCATCATTTCCATTATTTTATATTTTACCACGAGGCTCATGCTTACCAGCAAGGTTCCTGCACATCTGTCTCCTGCAGCAGTTACATGGTGTCCCACTGACTCCTACTTTCTCCCAGCATTCAGTTTAGTTTTTCTGCCTAGCTCTATTCTGTCCTATCATAGGCCAAAGTAGCGTCTTTATTCATTAACCAGTAAAAGCAACATATATACAGAAGGACTTCCTACACCATTTCCCCTTTTCTGTTCAAATAAAAAGGAAAGTTTTAACTTTAACATAGTAAAATCACATATAACAAAACAGGTGTCAAGCAAGAATTACAGTTACAGTATTTATATCTACTTTATCTTTTATCATAACTAAGGAAAACTACAATTATAACTACCCTTTAATTCCATCAAAGACCCCAGAAGGTTATAGTATTACCTAAGTTAACAACCTCCAAAACTCTAGAAATGATAGAGACATCTCCATGCCTGGACAGTCACCCAAAGTTCATCCGTTCTTTTTTCCTATCTATCTGTTTATCTATCTATCTAATCTATCTATCTATCTATCTATCTATCTATCTATCTATCT
>LOEQ01000469.1:542442-559212 GCA_001685075.1 Bramus lutescens | reverse complement strand
TCTCTCTCTCTCTCTCTCTCTCTCTCACACACACACACACACACAAATAAAAATAAAATTAATAGGAGGGCTGGAGAGATGGCTCAGCAGTTAAGAGTGTTTGCTGCTCTTCCAGAGGAACTGGATTCAGTTCCCAACACCCACATGACAGCTCACAACTGTCTGTAACTCCAGTTTCAAGGAATCTGACACCCTTACACAGACAGACATGCAGTTGAAACAGCAGTGCACATAAAATAAAAATGAAACTTTAAAAAAATTAAATTAATAAAGAGGAAAGTACAGAAAGGAAAAACAATAGAAAATTTTAATTTTATCTTTAATGTGCAAAGAGCACCTACAAACGATTCAGAAAAAGATGAAATATTTCATCGGCAACATGGGCAAAGGACACAGATAGGCAGTTCAGAAAGAAAATAGCCAGTGGCAAATGAAAGGACAACATGACCTGTTATGTTCACTCGCCATCTCAGCAGTGCCAATGCGAGCCACTGCTCATTTCCAAAGGCTGACAAGACCCAGGCTGGAGAGAGTGTGGGCAGACAGGTGCTAGAGTTTGGTTTCTGTCACAGGCAGTGGTGTAGGGCCAGGGGAGGCTGACCTTTTGGCCTTGTAATACAATGTTGTCATCTATGAAGTTTATGCTGGTGACCGGTGCAATCCAGTTCTTTAAAAAAAAAGTTACAAAAAGCAAAACAAAACTCATGATGTTTAAAAAAAAGTTTATAATTTTTGCCTGGGCCTTATTTGTAGCTCTCCGGGGCTGTGTGTGGCCCACAGGCTATGGACTGGACATGCGTGATAAGCTTTCTAAAGGGCAGCATGGTAAGATTAGAACTGCCGGCTCCTCCATTGCAGCAGTCTTGCTTGTCAGTGTTTAGTTTAAGGAGCTCACATGTACTAAAATGAGCAAAGAGATGCGTATGAGGGTGTTTATCCCGACGTTGTTGATGAAAGGAAAATCTTGACAACATCCCACGTGATTATCAGTAGAGACCCAGGAGCATAGAGACGATGCACACATACAATGGAGTACTATGGAGTAATTAGGATAGTTTTGTAAAGCTCTATTTATTGACATAGAAAGATGTCTATGACATATTGTTGAGCGGGAAAAGCAGGTGTCAGCGAGAACAGTATGTATAATACAACTCCTTAGCTATAAAATTATATACATGGTGCTCCATGTGTATATATGCATAGAGATATGTCTGCAAGCCTGTTCGCCAGAATGCTAGGAGTTATATCTGGGTGATGGGATTTTTTACTTTCTTTTTCGTACTTTTGAGGTTTGATTTGAGCTTTATAGTGAAGATGAATCATGGATTTCAACCCGGACAAATGATGAACTATTTTCATTTGGGGAGGAAGGAAAGTATTAACTAGGAGGGCTGAGCACACAGTGGCTCAGTGCGTGTGGGTAAAGGCATGAGATGCAAGGCCTGAAGGATTGTGTGTGGGTGGCGAACTCAAGAGAGTAAGCAGTGGAGAAGAGAGGAGGCACCAGGGCATGTGGTGGCAATGGTGGCGGCTGGTAGGCAGTGTGGCTGCCTCCCATGGCACTTTCTCAAAGGACAAAGCTGTGCTCTAGAGCTGAGGGAGGAAGGCATGGGTGGGAACAGGTGAGAGCCCTGGTGACAAGATGGTAGAAGCCAGGGGATGCAAGGTGCAGAGTCCCAGAGTCCATTTCTTGAAGTCAGCCCTGTGTGATAACGCAAAGGCGTGGAGGTGGGGAAAGAAAGAGCATGGTACCTGACAAACAGGAAGCTGTTAGGGACCTGGGAGAATGGTTCTGGTGGAGGAATGGGCTGTCTGGACATTGTCACATGCAGGAGGGGGGTTTCCAGTTACAGGATTTTAGACTGGAGGGTAAGGGATGGAGCTCCAATCCAGGATGTCAATAACAGGCATGTATGCCACCTCCTGCCCCTTTGCAGGTTCTGGCAGACATCTCTAAGTATTTTGCCAAGTCTGGAAGAAGCCTCAAGTCTTTCTCTCTTTTTCAGTTTTTCTTTCTCCTTTTTTTCTTTTGTTTTTTTGAGACAGGTCTCTGTAGCCTTGATTCTACACTCACCCTGTGGAACTCGCTCTGTAGATCTGACTGACCTCAATCAAAATCATAGAGATCCGCCTGCCTCCGCCTCCCGAGTGCTGGGATTAAAGGCATGCCGCCACCACTGTCTGGCTCTAGTCTTTCTCTCCAGCCTGTTCAGGGAGGAATAGGAGTGGGTTGGGGCTGCTGGGAGGGAGCTGGAGCACAGGCTTTCAGGATGGGACAAAGGAAGGCATGGATGAAGCGATGCATGAGCCAGAGCAAGGAGGGCTGGTGGAGCCAGCTCTCCATCCACATGGACATGGACCGCCAGCTCGGACTCGGGAGTTGCCCAGCCAGGAGCTCACGATAAATGGATCTTATGGGATGAGCTCAGGAATATGAGCTATGGGATTGATAGAACACACTTAGACATTGGGTCACATCATGAAAAAGCCTGAGCATCGCTAACATACTAGCCAGTGCATAGACATCGGAGTGTCCACAGTGCCCCCCATCTGAGTATCCAAGGAAGGCACATAAGGGACGCTACAGTCTGCAACATCGAGTGTAAGGGGTTGTTTGTGGGTCCTAGTGGCAGAGCTTGAGAGCAGAACAAGACACTGAGGCTCAGTCATGTTTGGCTGGGAAGACTTTCAAGGACAATGCTTTGTGATTATGTCAAAGACAGCGTTTTGGTTGCTGTCAGTGGGAACACAGGGGTCCTGGGGAGAGGAGATAGAGGTTATTCTGGACTCTTTGCAACCAGAGCTAGAGGGATGTGTGTACATAGGCAGAGCTCACCTACATGGAAGAAGCAGGCTGGCGAAAAGCCTAGTTAGGAAAAGAAAACACTTGGAGCTACCTAGACCGGGGATTAGATGTCTTTTAATCTGCAGAAACACTTTGCTAAAAACAACTTCCGTGACTCTTAGTTTCTTGAGGTGCTCCACAGAAAGGGGTTCCATGTCTGTGAGACATAGCACTCATAGACCGGCACATGTAAGCTCAGTAAAGGCTCCAAGAAGACCTGCAGGGAAGATATTTGTTCAGAATTTTAGAACTCCTCCCAAATTTATTTGCAGAAACCTTTGAATTTAACAGTGTGTCTCTAGCAGGATTAATGGGCAAGAGAAGGTGACCTTATCTGGGTGTTCCCAGGGACTGTTTTGGGGTTATTGTGGGGACGCGGTGAAGAGTCAGACTCTAGGTCTGTTCTTGGAAGGACTCTGCAGCTAATGCAAAAGCTTTTTTACTGTGGAAGAAGCAGCAAAGAGAACCCAGTTCCTGGGCACCTTTAGAAGAGCAGAGGCAAATTTCAGCTGAAGCTAAGGGAGCTAAGCTCTGGGTGTGTGTTAGCGCTTACCTCCGGGGGCCTATGAGCCCTAGGAGGGGCCTTTCTGCTTTCTCAGAAGGGGTACTGCTCCCTCAGATCCTACAGCCTTGAATCTTGGCTTATGTTATTTGTTTCACTCAAGAGTCCCCAGATGCTGGAACTGAGCAGTCGTGAAGGTGTGGACATGTGCATATCCTCATCTAGCCCCAAATACACACCCCAAACTCCACCTCGCAGGAACAGTAATTGGTGACACCCACAGTCCTAATTGCCTCTCTGTACTCAGAGAAAGTTCCCTCTCCGGCTCCGATTTTTCCATTTATTCAGGTAATAACTGGCGGGAGCCAGCTGTGCCAGACAGGCAAGCGGGCAGTATGTTTGCAATATCACCCACAAGTGCCGTTGAGATGGCTCTCCTGATCAGGGGCATTTTCTCTGCTAGCCTTCTGGAGTGCGAGTCTGGGGGTAGGAGTCTCGATTTGTTCCCGGTGGGTCCACACTGAGCTGCCAGGCTGAAATGGATGGCATTGCTCCTGGAGGCTTGATGAGCACCCTTCAGGGAATCTGAAGATTTAGATCTGGTGCCAGAGTGGGGATGGGATGGATGGAAGTAGCAACTCCTTTCAGATGGTTTGAGGATTGTTATCCGAGCCCTATTCTGGGCTGGAATCCCACAGGCGGCCATGGAAGCACAGAGGCCAGAGACCAGGGACCCTTCAGAACTGGAATGTGCAGAGGACAGGGAAGCTGCCTATGTCTTGAGGACCTGGGCTGAGGAAAGGCATCTCAAGAGACAGTGTCACTGTTCCTGGAAATGACTGTGAACCTGGAGAAAGACAAGTTCTTGCCAGTTGGAATACAACCTTCTGCAGAAGGCAGACACGCTTCCTGTGGGTTCCTGGTCTTCAAGTGACATCTGGCCAATCTTGCCTTCGGGTCTTCAAAGTCTCAAAAGTCTCAAGGAGCCCCCTTTGAGGTTTCTTTAAGGCAGTCTGTAACCTGATGCTGTCCGCGGGAGCTGGCTGTGCTGTTGGGCCACCACCGTCCTTGGTGGTGGCTAGGATAGTTGTCCTGGAATAGGCAAACGGGTGGGGGTGGGGGCTCTTTTCCCTGCTGGCTTCTTGTGGGTGGCTTGTACCACTTTCAACTCTGCTTCCTGGTTCTTCCCCAGGAGCCAGCTCCATTCCTCAGCCCCAAGTGGCGCTCCTTGGGCCGGAAACAATGTGCGTTCTCCACGACTGGGAGTGGAAGTCAGCAGTTTGGCACCGTCTGGCTGGCAGCCTCTACCAGCTTCCTTTGGCACTTTATTGGCAAAGGCGGTGACATTTCTTTCAGTTGGGTGGGTGGAGCTGTTATGCAAACTCCCGCTTCTCCTCATTCGCCAGATGAATATTCATGACTCAGGCAATCTGTACCAGCCAGACTTTCCTGAGGGCGGCAGCTTTTCTTCTCCTTCCTCTCTCTTTCTTTCTCCTTCTCTCCTTCCCAGCTCTTTGGAAAGCTGAAGTACAGCTATATTTAATTTACAAATACAGAGCTATTTATCTTGCCTATGTGATGCAGGCTTTGGAGAACAGGTGCTGTGGGATGCGGACAGTGGCAGAGGCTCTGGGTCTTGACCCTGGGTCTCCAGGCCCCAGGTCTACCGCGCCCGGATCTCAGCACAGGAAGCCAATGGCACTGGGGGTCCTTTGAGTGAGAACCTCGGTGTCCCTGTGTGTGAAGATGCAACAGATCGCATCACTTTAGGCCCTTTTGGCCTCTGAGGTTGACATGGAAGTCACAGGGGGATGATGCTTGGGCCAGGCACATGAGCCCATCACAGCTTCTGTCACTTACATCCCTGCCTGCCCCCCTTGCTGCGTCAGGCTTGAGGTCAAAGCACTGAGAACATGGACTGTTTACTAGTCACTGGTTTCCTTAGGAAGAGCTAGTCCAGATTTGGGGTCCTGTTCCTGGGGGACCCATTGATTCCTTTCTAAGGATGGCTCTACTAGATGCATGGTCCCTGCCAATAATTCCAGTATGGGAGGTGGAGGCAGGAGGAGCAGGCATTCAAGGTCATCCTCAGCTGTGTAGTGAGGTTAGGATCATCCAGGCTACACAGGCTCTTGAGACCCTTTCTCAAAACAAAAACAAAACAAAACCTAGAAAGAAAATGGCAACGCCAAAAAAAACCCCCAAAAACAAAAAAACGAGTTCCCTAGTTTCCTTTGTCTCTTCCCCAAAGAGGCACCAGATACCCTGGCAGAAGGGTCAGAATCTCCAGAAATTTCCCAGAAATTTGGTCCTAGCGAGGATGTGCTCGCATGAGTATGTCTTGTGTGTAAATATTTATCACAGCTTAAGTGAGCCTGTATGTCTGTATGCCTACATCTATGTTCAAGTGTTTGCGTGTGTGTCTGTATGTGTAAGGGCGTGAATGTGTGTGTTGAGGAAAGCCTGGGAATGTTAGCATGTACGAATGTGCCTCTCTAGTTGAGTTGCATGTGTACTTCTGTGGGTCTGGAGAAGTGGAGTGTGTGGGCCCTTCTTGGGGGAGGGGTGCTGAGGCGTGCATGTGTACATGGGTGCATGTGTGTGTAAGTGGATTGACTGGGTGTCAAAGCAAGAATCCGGGAGAGAGGCAGAGGGAGAAAGGTGAGGAGAGCCAGTTAGGGTCTGTGGCATGCTTTCTCACCTCCATTCTCTCTTGAACCTTTTTCTCTCTGGGGATGGAGAGGAGGAGGAGGACCCCCCCACTTGTCCCCCCCACAAGTGATGCAAATTCTATCCAAGGATGCGAACAGAAGGTTTTTCCAGCACAGAGCGTCCTGAAATCACTTTCTATTCCTCCCTCCTTTCTTCTAATCAAAATAGCAGTATTAGGGCTCACCCATCCTCACTGCTGCCCGCCACTCGACTCAGCCCCAGGGGTAGTGTGAGGAAGGAGGGAGGCTGTCTTGTTTGACCCCTTCTGAGAGCACCTTCCAGCTTGTCACCAAGGAGCTGCCTTCCCACAGGGCCCATGCCGTGGTGGCAAGAGTCAGCTGCCTCCCAGCCTGCCAGCAACTGCCAGGCTCTTCCAGAACCCACATCTAGGCCCAGTCTCATTTACAAATATGCATTTTTGCCTCTTTTCTGGTATGCAAATGGAGACATTACTAAGTAGGGTCAAAAGAAGCACTTGGACCAATTAGTGGAAGGGTCAGTTCCTTTCAGCTGGGAGGAGCCTGCCCTCTTCACCACCTGACCCCTGACACTCAGGATCTCCCTATCTGGGTGGTGGTTATCTTCAGAAAGCCCTGCTTCACTTTTGGCTCTCAGTCTTTCCTTAGTGCCTTCTTCTGTGAGTGGAGTGGTGACAATGACTGCCTTGTTCCTCACCCTCTACTCCCATCATGAGACCGGGGAAGACTTGGATGGGAACAGGATTGAAGACTATTAAAGTTTCTCCGTTGATGGCAACCCTCCACCACTCCGGGCAATTATGAGTAGCTACTTAGAGTGTTGTATTGAGAAGGCTTCCAGAGCTAAGAGATAGGATGGATTAGTGATGTCTGCAGTGGGCAAATCCTTGGACTCTGGCCGAATACAGGCTATGTATTTATTAGCCGTGAATGATATACTTGGAGCAAGAGGCTGCCTAGTGCTGCAATTGAGTGGTTTGGCTTTGAGCACAGCTTCCTGGTGGAAAGCTGATCCTTGAGAGTTGCTGTAAGAAGTGGACAGGGGATGGTTAGGCAAAGGCTCTTTGTCATCCAGGAGGGGATGTATCAATTTAGCATGTCAGTGGGGGCATCCACATTATCCCATTTCAGAGGTGAGGCTGCCTAAGGCTGGAGAGGGTGGGTGACTTGGAAATGCAGCGACAGAGGCCTCTCAGGTGGGCCTGCGTGCTGTTGAGTCTGTTCTGTCTGCTGCTATAGGATCTTGCTTCCTTGAGCCACCCCCGTGTTGGTGCACCAAGCGGGCCCCAGCAAGCCCGTTGGCTTGGCTCCACTGCTGGGTGTGAAATTTGGTTGAATTGGCAGCTGTGAGAATGGGGCAATTGCCATTCTGCAGCCTGGGGCCTGGGACAAGGCCAGTGGGCAGATGCAGGGCTGGTGGGTGGCTAAGTACTAGGGAGTTAGTCAAAGCAAGCAAGAGTGAGCCAAGGGGTGACCTGGCTGAGGAGAGTGTCTTCAGAGATGGCGAAAGCCAGGCCGCACTTCAGAGGATGGCCCAGCAATGCGTTGCAGGCAGTGGTCGGCTGTCTCGGAGTCTCTGAGCATGTGTTGTGAATATGTCTGTCAAGGTCCGTGTCTGGGTGGGGGTGCTCCTACACTGGTGTGTGTGTGCATTCATATCATTTCAGGAATACATGCGATATATAGTTGTACATGCCTATGTTGAGGTGTGTGTGCGTGTGAGCCTGTGTGTCTGCTTTATTTTGTTTATCTTTGCTGTATTGGAGACGGGACTCAGGGCCTTGTTCAAAGCTAAGGAATGATTCTACCTCTGAGCACCACGCTTGGCCTCACATGTCCGTGTATAGCTAAACTAGCGTGAGGGTCTCTATGATGTCTGTGGACACCTGTCTAGGTTTCTGTCTGTGTCTGTGGATGCAGTTTCTACAGTCTTTCTTCCTGTGCCGGAGTGTCTGCAGCCTAGGAACAGATACCTGCCAGTGTCTGTGGACGTGGACCCTCAGCTGGCACGCAGCTGAGCTTGTGGTACTGCTCATCTGTATCCGAACCCTCTATCCTGCACACATCTGTAAATCTGCCCTCGCTTGTGCACGTGTCGGTGAGTCTGTGTACTTGGGCTTATGTGTGGGTATATTTCTTGGTGTGTGTCCACCTGTGCGGTGGATGGCGGATGGGCTCTTTTGTGTGTTCTCATCCTGCCTTGAGCTGAGATCTCTTGGACCTCTGCTGAGAAGGGTTTGGGACTCTGGAGAAGGACCTTCCGGCCCTCTGCTACTTACTCATCCCTCCCTCTATCCTGATTTCATCCCATATTCTTTTTCTGTTCTCCCTTCTATGACCCCTGCCCCATTTTTTCCCTTTTTTCTTCCCTTCTCTCAACTCGCTTGAAGCGACTGGGCTTTGGGCTGCATGCAGGCCACTGTGGAAACCCCACTCCCGTGTCCTCACTCCAGAGCCACACAAGCTCCTGGGACATGAAATTAAAGCCCCCGCCTTTCTCACTATATTTATCATTTCCTTCCTGACCTCTCCTTTTCTTTGCAACCATTTTTTAATGTGTGTGTGATTGTGCATGTGTATGTGTGTGTGCACATGTGCAAGCATGTTCATAAGTACAGGTGCCAGCAGAGTCCAATAGAGGGTATCGGATCCCCTAGGCCTAGATTACAGACAGTTGTGAGCTGTTCAACATGGGTGCTAGGAGCTGAACTGGCGACCTCTGGAAGAGCAGCAAGTGCTTTTAACCACTGAGATATCTCCTCACTGCCCCTACCCTTTTAATTTGAGACAAGGTCTTACTGTGTAGCTTAGACTAGTCTGGAACTCATGACCCCCCTGCCAAAGCCTTGAAAGTGCAGGGATGTACCGCCATGCTTAGCCCTCAGCTGTATTTTAATAATCACCTCACATGGTGACTGGGGTGAAGAAGCCTCAATTTTCCCTCCTTCTCTGGGGTGCAGTCCTAGCCAGCCTTCCCGTGCTGCTGGTGGAAGGTGGCCCTGCACCTGCTGGTAGATAGGCCCACTTAGACTTGACAGCATCCTTAACCCAGTTCTACTGCTGGCCTTCTTATCCGTGGTGCATTCTGCCTCTTCTCTGGGCCTTTCCTGGGATTGTGGCTAAGCATAGGTTTAGGTTCTTGAACAAGGCTTAATTATTAATTATTATTGTTTATTATAATTATTGTTAATTCATGGGCTCTTTTTTTCTTTCTTTTTTCAGACAAGTAAAACCTATGGATCTTCTCAAAGAGTTCTTTTTTTCCCCCCTTTGGATGGGGGCTGGTGGAGTGGCAGTGGTAGGGTTCCCATGTAGCCCAGGCTGGACTCACACTCCTGGTAGCAGAGACTGACTCCGAACTTCCCCAGCCCACTTTCCAAGCATGCAGAGGAAGAGCCCAGAGCTGCTACTCTGCCTCTGCAGACTGCAGTGCTTGTCTATACAAGGAGTCAAATTGGCCCTGTGACTCCGAGGCCCCTGGTTAGAACCACCTTTCAACACAAGAAGTTTCCTTTGGAGTGCTATGTCTTAGTTTATATATCTGAAAATACTATTTGAGGCCCGAGAGTTGGTTCGGAGGTTAAGAGCACTTGCTGTTCTTGCAGAGGACCTGGGTTTGGTTCCCAGTACTTTCAGTGTGGCTCACAACCATCTGTAACTCCAGATCCAGGGGATCTGACATACTTTTCTAGCCTCTGCAGGCACTAGGTATGTCGATGGTGCACACACACACACACACGCACGCAGGCAAAGCACTCATACACAGAAAATAAAAATACATACATTGTAAGAACACTGTGTGAAGCCAGGTATAGTGGCACATGCCTACAATCTTAGCATTCAGAAACTTAGGCAGGAGGATGATAAGTTCAGAGCCAGCCTGAGCTGCATAAGCAAGTTTCTGTCTCAAAAAATAGAGAAACGGGAGCTGAGGATGTGGCCCCGTTATTGGTAGAGCACTTGCCTAGCATGTGTGAAGCCCTGGGTTTGGTTCCCAGCACTGCAGAAACTGGGTGGATGGGACAGGCTTGTAATCCCAGCACTCAGGAGGTAGAGCTAGGAGCCTTTGGGGGCTGCCCCAGGAGGGAGAAAGCTTGGCTTCTGTGCAGGAGACAACCTGCAAGTTCATCTCTTAGAGCTTCTGGAGTCAGGGTTGTAGATCGATCCTTCTGCCTGAGTGGGAAAGGACTTCCCAGGGCTTCTTGGAAGATGATCTTATAAGAGGCACCCAGGGTTACAGGATCTTTCTCCTTCAGCCAGCCCTGAGCCACCCAAGCTATTCTGGGAATCTGAAAATGGTCCCTTGCTACTGGCCCTGGTTGTCCTATATGTGTTAAGAAGTTTTCAGCAAAGCCACCTCTGTTTTGCTTGGTCCTCTGAAGAAAATGAACTTCTGGCTGAGGCAACATTACAACATCCTGAGTCTAGGTGAATTAGAAGCCACTCAGCTGCAAGTGCGGGCTCTCTTCCTATTTCTACAGATCTTTTCCCGGAGTTTCATGGCCCTTAGCCTTGCCTGGGACTGTCTTTGTAACTGTGTCCAAAACCAAGGTAGGAGTGTGGATGGGATCACTGATGCCCAGCCTGGGCAAAAGCTAAATGAGAAAGCCTGGGGTAGCAGAGCTGGCTCTAGAGTCCCAACACCTAACCCCCAATCTCCCGTTGCTGAGTGTGGAGCCAGAACAGCAAGGAACTGAGTCAGGTGGGGAAGGCAGCCTGGGTTCCCTTTGATAAGCACATCATGCTTGCCACCTAAAGCACCTCTGTGGATGGGGAGCCAGGGATGGTCTATTAGCTTTCTCCCGCTGTCCCCCGAGGGTGCATTTGTCTGTTTTGCATTTTTTCCTGGCCCGTAGTTAGACAACTCCTGGTCCTGGGGGGGAGTGCGGCGAAGAGAAAATGTCAGGGCGACACGCCGCCAAGATAACATTAGCGAAATATCAAGTCCTTTATGATGTCAGGAGGGATTCCTTCCCGCTGCCGAAGCTGCCTAATGACATCATAAAATAGGCCTGCAGTGGTCGCAGTCCCCCTGAGTCATCAATCAAGCCTGTCTGTGGAGGGCTCCGAGATGCAAGGTGGGGGTGCAAAGTTTTAAACTCAAAGGAAGCCTCCACACAGCAGCACCAGAAAGGACAGGCTCAGAAAGGGGCAGATCCCTGGGGCTCACCTGGGCTCAAAGAGGCAAGCATGAATACCCAATTGTATTCCCTCTAACACTAATGCTCCCTGGAGAGGCTAGCTCCTAGCCAGGAGAACTCAGTTGGTACCAAGCAGCGGAAGGACTGGCTGATTTGTGGCTCCAGGGACACCAAAGTTGACAGGGGAAGACACCACATAGTCCATAGGTTTCCCAGCAGTGAGGTGCAGCGTCAACCCCCCAGAGACACATAGAGGGCGTCCCTGACTCCTTTGAGGCAGGTGTGTATTTCTATATGTCATGTGGCTTGCTTGTGTGTGCTCTTCTAACTCTATTCCTGGGGAGCGTTTAGGGCACTTAGACAAAGGCGGGCCTGTCCGTTGTCTATGCTTGCATGCACATATGTTCACCTGTGTTGTGTTTGTCTGTCTTACTGTCCGGGGATCTCTCCACATGTCCATGGCTTGTGTCTGTCTAATTGCAGGTATCCGCAAACAGATATGGGAGAGGACCACGAGGCCTGAAGAGAAAAAGAAGTTCCTTGAGGGTGAGTAGGTGCATGGAGCATATGTGCCAAGCACATCCCTGTCTCACTCCTGGCTGAGAATGGTATTGTGTGTCAGAATTGTCCAGGGAAATTATTAAACCTTCCTATGCTCCAGCCTCACCTCAGATCAATGAATCTGGCTATCAGGAGCCAGAGTTCAGGCACTACTATTTTTAAAGGCTCTCTAGGTGGTTCTAAAGGGCATCGAGACTGTACTAAACCTTGCTATTCCAAGTGTGGTCTGAGGGTTATCTGCATTGCTCCACTCAAGGGCTTCTAAGAAACACAGAAGAGCATCATCCCCTGGGCTGGAACCCACGCACCACACTCCCAAGTTTGTACACTGTAGTTTGTATTTGGACAGGGTCCCAGGTGACCTGTACATAGGCTTCTCAGCTGAAGCGTGCAAGAACACAGATTTGCTCACTCCTGGGAGGTTCTGCGGCAGCCTGATCTGAGCAGTCAAAGCAAGGGTCTAAGGGCTTGCTTTCTCTTTTTAAAAATTATTATTGTATGATGATGATGTACATACATGTATGATGTGCATGCGTGTATGATGTTTGTATGTGTGGCAGTCAGAGGACAAATTTGGTGGAACTGGTTCTCTTCTTTCACCTTACATGGGTTCCAGTCGGCTTGTCAAACGAGTGAGTTCCAGGTGCTGCTGTTCCTGGCACCTTGCTGTCCAGAGACCTTGTGGGAAAAAAAAATGATTGGCACAGTTGTGGCAGATGGAGAACTGTGTGGAGCTCTCTACCTCTGATTCTTTGTCTCTATCTCTCTCTGGCACGCATGTGTGTGTGTGTGTGTGTGTGTGTGTATGATGCCTGTGAATGTGTTAATGACCTAGGAGGACAGAATGGAAAGAGAGACGTATTCCCTTCAAGAGCCTGCCTTTCCATTGTGTTAGGGTCTTGATTTCCCTGCTCTAGGCCAACTCTGGGGCAGTGTAAGAGACCGGGAAACAGGGGCACTGGCATTCGGGCCCCTCTCTGGTTTTTGTGGAGCTCATGCCTGCAGTGCCTCCTCTTAAGGGAAAGGCCAGGTGACAGGACTCTCCTCTAGTTCCTTGAGTCCTGAGTCTAAGACTCAGGCTCCCCCAAATTCACCAGTGTGCCCCCACATCTTCATGAGACTTAGCAATCCCTGGAGATTCAGGAATCCAGCAGCTACACACCAGCTTGCTTGACCACTCTGGGTCATGAGAATCTGTGTCTCATTTTCTGCAGTTGGCAGGGTCTCTTGTGCACCCCTCTGTAACAGTAGTGACCAGAATAAAGTTTGATTGAACTGGAGGGAACGAGCCAAGAGTGCAGGTGGAGGTGACTTAGGTGTGTTTTCCAGGGCAAAGCTCACTGGGTCCCTGCACCCTCTAGGTACTTTTCCCCTTGTCTAGCTTCTGAGGGTCCTTCTCAGTATGTCAAACTATGGATCAGAGTTCAGTCTGGTAGAGGAATGGACATCTTTCCTACAGGGCAGTGGCCCTCTTTGTCTGTCTGTCCATCTGGTGGGGAGGTAAGAAGGGAGTGGAGGTGGCAGTAGAAAGAGCAAGACAGGCAGGCCGGGGCTCAGCTGCAGCCGCCATCCCGCCTGGAGGTAGATTGTAGTATCAGCATCTCCTCTGCCTGCTTTGGCGGAGTAGATAGTGATCAGCCAGAATACCAGAGGTGTGAGGCAGGCATGACTTCACCCAGGGTGTGCCTGCTCCCTGAGCCCTGCCAGGCCACCCTCCCTGCCCGCTCCCAGCACCCCCCACCCCTACCAGGTTAGACAACAAGCTTCAGCCAGCCACAGTAGGGGCGTCCCAACGCGCTCGCTGGGTCCCAGCCAAACTCAGGCAGGGAACTCATACCTCCTTGGAATAAGCTTCTACCAAACCCTGTGAGCTTCTTGGTGGTCCCTCTCTTGGACCCTGGGTGCTGGGACACTTTGGAGGTAGAGTTGGAGACAGGGATAACTATTTAGAACTAATATCACATGCCAAACCTATGGGCCAAAAAGAAGGGCCATTGATACTCTCAAATGATGGAGGGGACTTAGAGGCCCATCTCAGCTTGGGACAAGAGACAAAAATAAGGAAGAAACAGGCCCAGCAGCATGGACCAGCAGAAGGATGTCTACTGTGTGTCTGGCATCATGCTAGCAAATACCAGTTTGGAAATCACACCCAGCAAAGCCGGATAAGATTATAGGAAGAATTTACCAAGCCAGATATATAAAACATCTCTTGGTAACGGCATTTTCTGTCCATCCCAGGATTCCCATTGTGGTAAGAAGGGATGTCATCGTCAGGTGTTAGACCATGGAACTGATTGTGGCCATGGATGGTTACCCTTAGGAGCCATGTGGGCCCTGAAAACTCAAGGGCAAGGTCTCTGTTGAGAGCCCGGGGCAGAAAATGAGGTGGGCAGTCGCTGAGATCCTGGCCTTAGCTGCTGGTTAGGGTCTCCTGCTGTCCCTGTGCTGTGCCATCCTTTCTTGGCTGTCCTCAGTTGCACCTGCAGGCACACTCAGGCCCCTCCCACACAGTCTCACTTACCTCCTCTCCTACCCTGCTTGCACCCACCACCTCCATACACACCCTCCGCCCNCACCCTCCGCCCACACTGGCAGCCAGGCAGGCCTCGGCCAGGAGCTTTGCACAGAGTGCTGGGAAGGCATCTTTGCCCAGTGTGGTTCCGAGATGCTACCCTTTCCATGCACTGTAGCTTCAGGTAGAGTCCCAAATCCAGCAGGGAATGGAGCAGACAGGGCCCATATCTAAAGTCCACTTTCCAGGGCTTCTTGTTGCTGCTTTCCTTCTTTGAGGGTTCAAGTGTCTTCAGGAGTGCCGGCCCCCACTCCCCGTTCTTCTCTGTGCTTCCAAGGGACCATTGCTGAATTGTGGCTTGTTGTTCGCGGTGCCATTTCTTTATATTTTATTCAATTTTGTGTTCTCTGGTCTTCACATTTGACCTTCTGCTGAACTCTGGGAAACAGAGGAGAAAAAGATGCGCCCATTGACAGAGCAACAGGGGCTGAACTTAGTAGGGCCACCAGGCTGGCCGCTGCTTTTTACCACACCTCTCCCCACCTGTCTGCACTCAGCTCAGCGCACACTTGCTCTTGTGGGTGATAACCACCCTCCTCCGTGTCCTTCTCTTCTGCCTCCCTCATGTCCTTTCTTCACACTGTCTGTGGATGCTTGCTAACACCTTGCCGTGTCCTTGTGGTGCTGGGGCAGGATCAGGAGAACACTGGGAGTCTCCGAGCCCTCTCTGGCAGCTGGCCCTCCCTGTTTCTTGCTTTGGCATTGAGAGAAGGAGAGCAGGGAGGACCCTGCATGGGTGAAGAGAGGTTCACCTTGGGTTCTAAATAAGGGCTTTGGCTTCTTTAAGGCCTGGAGCACGGTGGGGCACTGGCACGTGAAAGAAAGAGGGGAAGAAGAGGTGAGAGGAGAGGGAGGCAGAAAGGAGGGCCTGGAAGATAGAGATAAGATTTTAAAAGTTGGGGCTGGAGAGATGGCTCAGATGTTAGGAGCACTGGCTGCTCTTCCAGAGGTCCTGAGTTCAATTCCCAGCAACCATATGGTGGATCACAACCATCTGTAATGAGATCTGGTGCTCTCTTTTGCTATGCAGGCAAAACACTGTATACATAATAAATAAATCTTAAAAAAAGTTAAAAGTCTGAGTTGGAATGAATGACATAGTAGTCTCCCTTATTCTCAGCTTCACTTTCTTCAGCTTTAGATAGCTATGGTTAATCAAGATCTCAAAATACTCAAGTGGAAAATTCTAGAAATAAATAGTGTACAGGTTTTTATGTTCTCATACCATTCTGAGAAGTGCTTCACCCTGCTTACTGGAGTGGTAAATTATCCCTGTTCAGTGTACATACACTGTGTATGCTCCTACCTACAGCCGCTTAGCATACATGAGACAAGGTATTAGCTATGGATTTAAGTATCTACTGGGGAGGGAGGGGTGTCTTAGGATATGTCCCCTGTAGATAAAGTAGTGCTCCTGAAGGATTAAGTACTCCTGTTTGTTAAAACAGAGGTGTGACCTCATCACCCAGTATCCCTATAAAACCTGTCTTTCCTTAAATATATTTGGGTCTATCTCAGTACACACAACACCACCACATGGGATTGCATAATCTGCCACCTGGGCTCTAGCTGGCGTCTGCGTCTCACTCCTGCCATGGAGGACAGGAGATGGTCCTTAAGAGTCTGGAAAGTGGCAAGCCTCTTTTGAGGCTGGTCTGATTTTGGGATTTTCCCATCCTCCACTCCATAGGCCCCCGGCATGCTGTGGGCTTGATACCCTCAGCTCAAGCTTCCAGGGAGCTTTGTAAGGGGTGAGAAATCAGCATTCTGGGAAATTTCATCCTTGTGTGGATGGCCTTCAGGCTTTTTTTTCTCAGGCACTGGGTCCAAGTCCCTTTCTTTTTTTCTACTGGAACCCGAGAGACTGCCTGAGTCATGATGGGAGTGAGGACTCTGGGAAAGGAGCTTGGATATTCCTTCTGCTCAGCCTGACCACCAGTCAGCACTTGGGAAGGTTTTGATCCACCTCAACCCGCTCTGTAGATATCCCTGGGTCCTTCCTTTTGCCTGGGTGGCAGGAGGGCCCACCTGAAACCTTGATGAAGGCTAAGGCCTTTGCTCGCAGCCAGGAGCCATCCCATGAACTCAACCAAAGATCGTGACAGTATCAGCAAGTCCTTTTTTGTCCCCACAGCATGCACCCGCCCCAGGACAGAGGGGCCTTGGCAGCCTTCAGCCTGGTTATCTGATTTGGGGGCTGATGGGTTTCTAATGGGAAAACAATATGTTAATTTCAGAATGTTCCTGATTAGATGAAAATGATATGGCTTCAAAGTTACTTCCTTAATTTATTCAGAAAATAACAAGAGAGAATTCTCTGCTATGATCCTTAATTAAACCAGAGCCTCCACCTCCCAGGCAAAACAGGCTCTGCGCTCCAGGTGTGGGGAACAAAGGCACCCCTGGCCCGAGTCTCCTAGTGGCTGCCCTGGGGTCTTCCCCTAGTCAGGCTGCCA
>LOEQ01000469.1:514407-537654 GCA_001685075.1 Bramus lutescens | reverse complement strand
GGCGGGCGGAGATGCGCAGACATCCGCTTGCAGTCTGGCCTTGCGACCGGCAGTTCCCGGCACATTAGGCAGTGCGCTTATTTTGGGCTACGCTTCAGTGGATTAACTTTACAGCATAAAGTTTCGCGGTGCGGGTATGGTCCCTGTGCCCCCTCCCCTTCCTTTTCCATGCAGAGCCTGGGGAAAGTGGAGAGACCTTGTAGGGTTGTTGGTGGCCTCTGAGGGGTCAGGCAAGCCAGGCAGGTGGTTCCCTGCTGACCTCTGGCCCCCTGGGGGAAGTACACAGTTGCTGACCCAGCCTGTCTCTGGGCTTGCAAGATGTCCTTGCCCCCTGGCAGAGATCATGAGCTTGCCGGCTTTGAAGATTTTACACCCATCTCTGGTGAGGTTGAGGGGTGGGGGTGGCGGCCTTCTGGGTAGCAAGCTCAGGATCCCCTCCCCGTGTGGGCTTCTGGCACCTTCTCACACCAAGGTCGGGAGGCCAGGACACGTCTTGGAGCCTGGAATCCTGTTGTTCATATAAAGACATTCTGCTTTCTTTTCCTCCTGGGTTGTTCCCTGCCCCCAGAGGGGAGATTGAGGCAGTAAGGCATTAGCAGAGCACTAAGGCCATTGAGAAGAGCTGAGAGAAGGTGTGAATGACAGAAGCACCCCATTTCTTTCTGCTGTTTGGGGAGGGCAGAGCTCAGAATTCTTGTAGAAAAGACAGGCCCCCTCCTCCCCTCCCCCTCCAAACTCTCTGGGACCTTCCTCCGGCCTTAGGTTTTTCACGGATTAAGGGACAAGTGTCATCTCCAAAACAATCTGCTCAATCCTAGCACCCCATTTTTTGGAGGGGGTAGCACACAGTTTATCATTCCAAATCAGAATGAGCTTCAGTTGTAGTAGTCACTCTATGTGGTGTACGATCTATTATACAGCACTTATTTATTCAAGAAGGATTATTGGCACTGACTTGGTGCAAGTTATTAGATATGACTGTAGGGGACCCAGAGGTCCCACCTAGGAGAAGAGAACGGCCTCCCATCCAGTCATCCATTTGTTCATTTATTAGGGCTGACTGTGGGCCAGGCACAATGTTTAGGCACCAAATGAGAGCAGATGGAGTTTGAATGTAAGGCGAAGCTGGATGAGGGGGAGAGGCAATGCTGCCTAGGTCCTGTCCTGGCTCTGAGCCAGAGCTGAGTGGGGTCTGGAAAACCGTCCCCTCTCTGGCCTGTGTCCTTCTGCGCCTTTCACTGCTTGCAAGAGACCCCAGGGAGAATTCTTCTTGGAACATTGCACACCAATGAGAAAATAAATGATGAGAAAGGAAATGTCGAGGTGGTTTGGGGGAGCCCTGGACTGAAAAACCCTCTTCTCCTCACTCATGAATCATAAATCATTCTTGTACCCCCTACCCCCACCCCACAGATCAGCACATTGCAAAGACAGGTTGTTGAATATTTCTCTCTCATCACTAAGAAGGCCTCCCTGCTGGGTGTAATCAAGAACCATAAACCCTCCTTGCTGCAGTGTTGCCTAGTCGTGTGAATTGAGCCCCGCTCAGCTGCCCTCAATTCAGACAGCTCTGGCTGGCTGACAGTGCAGGCTGTTCTTCCCAGTGCACTGAAAAGGTCCAGAGCAAAGTGGGGTGGCTGGGACTCCTTATGTCTCTACCATTGGCCTATGGTGGCCTGGGGTGGGACTCAGGGCATCTTTCCAGAAAGGTCAGGTGGAGGAGCCTGGGCATTGACACATGCTGTGGGCATGCCCTTGGCCCTCTCTGTATGTCCTCAGGCCCCCAGGGAGAGGAGAAAGGAGTCAGAATGAGACCTGATGGGTTGCTTGTAGTGGGCTGCCTGATTAGATGACACGGCTTCTCTCTGGTTTCCAGAATTGTTCGTTCCAGTATGTTTTTCAGAATTGCAGAATTGTTTGTTCCAATATGGGAGAGCGTAAGGACCTCGTATTGCCCCAGAGGGTGGGGGTGGAGCTCGAAGTTGGGGCAGTTGACATGAGAAGACAGAGTTGGGGAGAGGCACTCGGAAAGATGATTGCTTAGTCACAAAAAGCATCAACTGTTCTTTGGAAACACGCTAGCAGAACCTGATTAGTCTTCAGAGGACAGTGCGGGTTGGAGGAAACCGATCCCATCTTTCCTTGGTTTTCTACCTCTGATGTGACCCTCTCCAATGTCACCACCATTGCCTAGACCCTTGGCTCAGATCACTTTTCTTCCCCGACTCACAACATGGCCCCCAATACTTCATTCAGAATTGACCCTCAGAGTCAGCCAGCAAATCCCATTAGACACCGCAATAGAGCAAATACACCTTGGTTTTCCTTGTCTCAGGGCCTTTGAGTTCCGTCCTCACCCACAAGCCTGGCTTTGCTCATTTTTCCATCTATTTCTAGCAAGCTCCTATCTGTGTTTAAGGACCAGTGGAAAAGTCCCCTCTTCCTAAGACACTTTACGGGTCAGGTTCAAGTGTGCTCCTTGGGCAGTCATGCAGTTCGGGCCTGTATCATGATCCTCGTGTCAGGGAGTGCTCCCCTTCTGCTGGACAGGTGCTCCACCATTAGGGCTTCAGCTGAATGATTCCGCTCTGGGCACCCAGAGCCCAGCACTTACTTTGTTGGGATGAGCAAGACTTAAACTTCGATCACCAGGCTTCCACGTCACTCTTTCCTGTTACCCTGGGTGGGAGCGTGTACTTTGGTTTCCACAGATCAGTTGACTGTGGGTGTGTGTTTTGAACTCTGAGGTGTGCAGGGTGGCCCTGCTTCCTCTGACACTCCAGGCTCTAAATGGGAGTGGCCGAAGCTCTTTAGTACTGGATTTAGATTTTTGGTAAGGTGGCTGGTGCTTGATGTCTACAGGGTTGTGCTGTGGGGCTTCCTAGGGAAATGGCGGAGGAGTCTCTGTGGGGATGGGTGTCAGGAGAGCATTTTAAATGCAGTGCTTTTGTGGGGTTGGAGGGGCCTTTCTACTGAAGCTTAGAAGGGCAGATTTGTAGTCTTGATTTCAGGGTTGGCATCCAGTGTAGGGCACGTAGCTGATGGGGAGCTCACCTCCTAATGTGTCAAATCCTATAGATCTCCAGGAGACAAAAGGGCAGTGTCAGTCTTGAGGCTGCCTCCTCTACCTCTCTGGGGAGGCCGGGAGCAGGAACTCAGCTAAAGCGAGGGCTTCCTCTCAGGCAGAGAGCAAGCTGCCGTCCGCCTCTGCAGAGGGGATATTGCCCAGCTTCAGGGCTCCCATAACTCTTTCAAGACAATCACTTTATTTGTATGAGTTTGTTTTAAAAAAATCCGCAGACGATCCACCCAGGGACCTCTCCGACCGCCTCGGCTTGATTCTCTCCTCTCCTTCGAGTCCATAACTCTTAGTCTTTCAATTCTCCCAGTCCACAAACTATAAAAATCTTATTTCTATAAGGTCTTTTATGGTTACCAAGATAGTCAATAGTGTCATTTTCATTCATATCATTCTGCAGGGAAGTTAGAGGAAACGAAGCAGACAGAGGAGTGTGCTATAAATAAGGTTCAGCTACACAGGGCCCCAAGCGGATCCCACTGCGTTCCTTTAGAACGACTCATGCATAGAATACACGCACTCCATACACAGATGCACACAGATATGCACACGGTGCCCACTCATACCTAGAGACAGGTGCACACAGGTTCAACCATGCACACAGACAATGGCTTTGCCCTTTGGGCAAGACCTGGGTGCTTGTATGCTTGCTGCTTGCATGCATGCACCGTGCTTGTGTGCATGCGCGTGCAGACACACACACACACATCCATACTACTTGGTAAATATTAGAAAGAAAAAAGTCCTTTATGGAACTTGCCTGGCTTTGAAGAGCCGAAAGCAGACAGTAGCACTTGCTGTGGCAAGATGGGGGGAGCGAGGCAGGCCAGCCTAAAAACACATTCCAAAGCCATGAGGCACAGGGCTGGGCACCCAGCCACCCATGAGCTCATGTGCGGGGAGATTCAGAATTCCCACTGACACAGGAGTCTGAGCCCCTCTGGGGATGTTATGGCCACTCTCTGGGCCCCTTCTCCTGGTTTTGTTGGTGTTTTCTGAGGGCCAGACCCCTCATTCTTGGAGGGTAGCTAAACTAGCTTTTTGATTCCTGTTTGTGCCCCGCTGCCACACCACTGAAGCTGTATACAGCATTGCGGCCAGTGATTTTGCCCAACAGAGAGAAGGGGTGGGTGGTATAAAATGGATGAGAAGGAGACACTTAGACTGAGCCAAGCAAAGATGGAGGGAACTGATCCAGGCCCTGAGGAGGACTTTGAAGGTTCCCTCAGGGATGCACACTAGCCCCTTAGAGAAGGGTGTGGGTGAGGGGAAAAGGCTGTGGGGTTCATTGGTTACTCTTTTATCATTTTTTTCTTCAGGGGTGGCATGGGGAGGTGGTTTTGAGACAGAGTCTCTGTGTTCCCTGGATGTCCAGGAACTCATTATGCAGACCAGGTTGACCTTGACCTTGGCAAGCCTTCTGCCTTTACCTCCTGAATGATGGGATTAAAGATGTGCACCACCATCTCCCTGCTCTTATTATAATTTTTTTATTTTAATTTGGTCTTTGTGTTATTTGATGCTGGAACTGAGGCTCCTAAGTATGTTAGGCAAGTGATCTATCAACAAGCCACACTCCCAGGCCCAAAACTGTCTCATTGGTTAGGTGCACAATGGAAGGACCGGCCACTGAGTCAGGGGGCTGAAGTTCACACTGTTATCTGGTATGGAAGCAAGCAGACACCCTTCTAGTCTCTGAATGTTTTTACTTCAGGGAATCATGGGCGGAAGGAGCTCCCAGGCCTCTCCTAGTTTGGGAAATAGCTACACCACAGGGGTCTCCTAAGTCTCCCCATCTGCACAATGGGGGCAGGGGGTTCTGGCTGTTAGTAACATTGCAGGGATGCAGTGGGAGGGGCTCTGGAGTATCCAGGCGCTTCTTCGGAGAGTGGCAGGTTCGAAGCTTGTAAGAAATAGATCCCATCAGGTTCCTAAGACCATGAGAAAGCTACACTCCCGGTTTTCTCCTCCTTTCACACTATTTAGCTGCTTCCCTCCCAGCACTGAAGCTTACATGAAGCTTGGGGCCCTGAGCTCAGGGGCCTGGAATTCCTCTATCCCCCTCTGCCTTCTACAAGGGAACTATTAATCGTAATTTAAGTCTCCCGAGTTAAAAGCAGCATGCAGATTCAAAGATTCTTTCATGCCAATTACACATTGTTTCTGGCTGCACGTTAGTGCCAGGCTTTTATCTGTTGTTCCGGGGGAATTACTTACCGGCCGGAGAACTGTGTCTCACACAGATTGCTCCCTGATTCTGTTTAATGGCAAAGGGAGAGTTAACTCTCAGCCCTCCGGAGGGAGCTGTGTCAGTAATTTCCCCACACAGCCAGACACAGCAGCTCAGGGGAACAGACTGGCATTTGGGAGTTGCAGGCACCTTTGTGTTCTAGAGCCATTTGTACAAGGCTTTAAGGGGACTTGTGTAGTCCTGGCTAGGAGGGCATGTTGCTGTTCTAAATACTAGCAGCTGCTAATTGCTTACTCTATACATTCCATAACAATGGGAGGCTATTGTGTGCCAGGCTCTGGGCTGGCATCATCTCCTTCTTCACATTGCAAGGTGCTGGATCTTCATGGGCACACAAACACACACACACAGACACACATGCACACACACAGACACACATGCACACTACACACACACACACACACAGAGCTTTGAGCTCTCGTCTTACTCACAGATGTGCACACAGTTGGTCACTTTTCACAATCACTACATGTCTGCCTGTCCCCCCACAGAGTAAGGAGGCCACATGCACTTGGTGTTGGTCTTGGTCTTGGGATGTCAGGGGACGGGATTATAGAATCAGGTCCCCCCGATATTGAGCCTCTGGTGTTTCCAACTTTCGCTGTGCCCCCAAACCCCATCTGTCATTCCCAATTGGAATGATAGCCTACTTTGTCCATCCCAGAGCTGGGCAGTGCTCTGGTGTTACTCTTTAAATCTTAAGTACGACATGTCTACATCAGGGTTCCTCTAAACCTTCTCCAGTGGGCTCTCTCTGAGGTCTTGGCAAGTCTTTCTATCTCAGGACAAGAAAAACGTCATAGTCATTCTTGGCTCCTGTGTTTTCTTCACTTCCTGTACCTAGTCATTGCCCAAACATTGCTGTACTTTAAAAACATAACTCTGATCATTTTTACCACCATCACCACCATCCCAGTGCACCTCACCATCCCGGTGCACCTCACCTGGCTTACTGCACTGACTTATAAGCAGGCTGCTCTGTTCTGCCCTTTGTCTCTATATAGAAGTCCCTGGAGGTCTAATTCCAGACCAGGTCCTTTGCCCAAATCTGAGGACCTTATAATGGCCTGCTAGTTCTTATGTGCTCTGTTCTGTGTCACCCATCCCATTACTGGCCTCTCTTGGTCTCCCCTCCCCCTGCCTGGGTTGCTTCCCCACCAAGTTTCCACTTGGGTTAACTCCCTTGCATCCACCTTCAAGGCTTTGCTCAAATATCACTTCTTAATGAGGTTGCCTTAAATATCTTCTTTGATTTCACAGCCTGCTGCCCTTTTGGGCCCCGCCCTTCTAATCCTTCTCCTGCAGATTTTCTTCTTTTGTTTCTCCTCTCTTCCTCCCTTAGATGATACTCTTCCCATGGCAGGTTGGAAGCCCTGGGAAAGACTGCAATAGAGAATTTTCCTTGGTGGGAGTTTCCTGGGAAAGGTTCTCAGACTGGTGGGGACTGAAGGAAGCAGCCTAGGGCAGAAGACAAGTTGATGTGTGATGTCATCATAGCCAAGACTGTAACTCATCCCAAGGGACCTGGGAGCCAGGGTAGCTCTGGAAGACCTTTGCGATTCTCTACTGGCTAGACATTGGATGTAGGGGCTCCCAGGGCAGGGAGTGACCTTAGGTGTAGGAGCTTTTTGGATCAGTTTCGCAGAAAGACAATGCTGAATGCTCCAGCCATCAGCATTCCCCACAACTAGGGAGGAGTCTCAGCTCTGAAGTGGGGAACTGGGGCAGACCAAAGAATCCGTTATACATTTAAACATATACGGCCAAATGAGTGTGGACGTATTCCATTTGTTACTAACCCATCTCTCCTACTGTTGAGGGAGTTACATGAGAGAAAGGCTGTCCGTGGCCACAGCTGCATGAAGTTTCACAAGTGCTTGGAACAGTAGATTCTCCATAAATGTTTCCCGGATGAATGAATGAACCGGTTCAGTTCTCAATGTCTCCTATTTGTCTCTGTCACCAACTTAACTGGAATCTCGGTCCCAGCTCTGACACCAACCAGTTGTACAAATCATAGACAAATGGTCTAGCTTCTTGGGGCCTCTGCTTCTTCTCCAGTGAAATGGACAAACATAGGTGTTGTTCTCACAGGGGTTAGAGATGAGGAACTTGTAAACACAGCTGGTGCCCAGTAACTGTTAGTTGCTATTGGTGAGGTCACCCTTGCTTCCCGAGTTCTGATCAGAGATGAGACTCTAGCTAGCATACCTGAAGGCAGCAGGTTGCAGGGGAATGTGGTATTCAGATGTACAATCTGCAGCCCTCAGTTTTTGGCTAATGAGGACAGAGATCTGCTCACCAGCCTATGGCTGGAGTTCTTGCTTTGGGGAAACTTGGAATGCACCTGGGTGTGTACGTGTGTCTGTATACATTATTGCACACAGGAAAATGCAAATACAAGCAATGTTCAAAGCTGTATACTTTGTTTTGAGACAGGATCCCACTCTGTAGCCCTGGCTGGCCTATAACTCACTACATAAGACCAGACTGGCTTTGAACTCACAGAGATCTGCCTGCTTCTGCCTTCCGAGTGTTGGTATTAGAGGTGTGTGCTGCTATGCCTGGCAAAGCTGTACTTCTAAAAGAAAACACCTTATCTTAGGCACTAAATTTACTCCAGCAGCCATCCTTGAGCAGAGAATAGAATGGCCAAGAGGGCTGGGCGGTGGTGGCACACAGAGTTCTAGGACAGGTGCCAAAGCTGCAGAGAAACTGTCTTGAAAAACAAAACAAAACAAAAAACCAAATAACAAACAAATAGGAAAAGCCTGCCCAAGGGGGTCATCTTTTCTCCTACTTCTCCTTCACCTCTACACGAACTTCCTCCCATTAACATCCCCGTGCCAAAGTCTATTGTGACTCTTTTGTGGCCAAACCCAGCAGAAATGGACTTGCCCTCAGGAGTAATACCAACCACCAGTCTCCATCTTGAATTCACAATAGGGGTTGCGGAGGAGGCTGTGGTTTAGTTCCCAGTGGCAGCATTGGTGGCCCACAGCATTCAGTATTGGCTCTCCCAGAAGTGCCTTTGGGCAGAAGGAACTGCCTCACCTGAAGTTTATCTTTCTCCCTGGTGGCAGTTTCAATTCACTGGCTGATTGTTTACTCTTGCCTTGTGCTGGTGCACCTCTGAAGTGCCACACCCACTCTAGAACTTCCCAAGCAATTGTGTCTGTGGGTCTGTGACGCACTTGCACACACAGGGTTCAAGGCCTAGCTCTCCCCATCCTGCTTTCTCGCTTTTTTGCTAATGTTCCTGCTCTTGTTCTCCAGGAAGTCCTCTTCATACAAATCTCCATCTTTGATCTATTTCTAGGGAACCTGACCTACTACTACAGTTGGTGCTGGGAGTGGTTCCTAGGAAACAGACTCTAAAATGGGAATCTGAGCTGGATTATCCACCGGCCCGTTGGTAACGAGAGCCCAAGAGCCCATCTCTGGTGGTGGGTGGAGGTTCTAATGGCCCCTGACTGGCTTTAGCAGTGCAATTGTTAAAACTTTTAGCAGTGGTGAAGGCGGATGGGAAACTTGTGGGAGGCACTGTGCTGGTGGCTCAGAGGAGGGAGCGATCATAAAGTCTATAGAATCAGAAAGCTGAGGCAATTCATCACTATTTTTTTTTAATTAAAAATATTAAGTTCTTTTTATGTGTCTGGTTATTTTGCCTGCATTTACGTCTGTGTACCACATGTATAAGCGCCCATGGTGGCAAGAAGAGAGTTTCGGATTCTCTAGAACTGGAGTTATAGACAATTGGGAGTCACCATGTCAGTGCTGGGAATTGAACCCCAGGTTCGCTGGAAGGGTAACAAATGTGCTTAACCGCTGAGCCATCTCTCTAGCTCCTCATCGCTAATTTTATAGTGAACTGTAAAGGTGGGAGTGCTTTCTGGCCATCAGAGGAAAAAAAAAAGGATATTTTCTACAGTTGGAGGGTAGAAGAACAGATTTTAACCCAGGATCACAGTAGAGGATTTCCAAAGAAAACAGAATTCTCAACATAGAAAGTTTTCTGTGTTTTGATTAGTCAGGGTTTGGTTGGAGGTCCCGTTACTTAGGACAGAGACATTTGAATTGAGTCCCTTGACTACCTTGACACTTCAGGTCATCTAGGCAGCAGATGACGCTCGCCTTCCTATTAAAGGCTGTAGTTTTCCTGTGTGTAAGAATGACCCAGGGGACTTTCAAGACTTTGTTTTGGTTGCACCATGTAGCAACCACGACACAGCTAGCCACCAGACCTGTAGCACGGATGAGGCTGCAATATAACCTGGCTGCCGAGGAAGAAGAGGATGCAGGGCTCAGCCAGTGACTCCCAGCAGGAGCAGAAAGCTACCTTCTCTCTAGCATCCTTGCTGGGCTCTCTGCTTCCGGTCTCACCTTACTGGTCCACCTTCCACCTTCCTGTCAGAGGGATCGTTAGAAACAGATGGCGTACCAGTCTCTGCCTTGCTCAGAACTCTTCAGTCGTCCTTGTTGCTTCAGGGGAAGCCCACATTCCTCTGCTTTCCGTGTGTTCTGCTGGCACCAGCATTGCTTGTTCTCACACTGAGCCTTTCTTTGCTCTTGCCGTTTCCTTTGCCTGGAAGCTCCCTCTCTCTCTATCCTCCCTTCGCAGGCAGCTTCCCTCCCTAGTTCAGCTCAAGTGCTGTGGGCCCACCTCCACTAGGGGTTGCGGTCCAGTGCCTGCCTTCCTCTCNNGCCGGGTGTGCCAGCCACTTGCCTCCATGGGGACTGTGATGGGGACTGTGAAACAGCAGGCAGCAGATACCATTGCTCAAGTGATGGCCCCTTGTGGGACGACCCACAGCTAATACCAGCTGATGAGGGGCCTTGAGGACCATCCTCCTTGCCTCCGCTTAGAACAACTCTCCCCTTTGTGACTGCAAAATATCCTAAGGTAGGTCCCAGGCCTTTGGGACCATCCTAGTGGCTTTTCTGTTGCTGTAAAGAAATACTGTGGCCAAAAGCAAAAGGGTTCGTTTCTTCTCACAATTCCAAGTAACGGCTCATCATTGAGGGACGTTAAGGCAGGAACCTGAGCAGGAACTTGAGGCAGAACCCATGCTGCTCACTGCCTTGCTCTCAGGTTCATGGTCAGCCACCTTTTTGAAATAGCCCAGGCCCACCCTTGCGTAGTGGATTGGGTCCTCCTACAGACATTAGCAGTCAAGAAAACGCCCCACAGATGTGGCCCACCGGCCAGTTTGATGGTGACAATTCTTCAGCTGGGGCTCCCTCTCCTCAGTTGACTCTAGTTTGTGTCAAGTTTACCAAAACCAACCGCAGGTGGGAGTGCAGTCCTAACCTTCTCGGGAAAAATCGTTTTGAATGCCATACAGCAGCCACACATGTTTCTAGGGTACAGTATGATATTTGAACATGTGTGTGCACTGTGTCCTGATCAGACCAGAGCAGTTCACATTCCCGTGTCTGTCATTTTATCGTGTTCGTAGCGTTTGAGAGCCTCTCTTCCAGCTAAAGCATGTTATGGCGAACTCCCCAGGTCGTGTTAGAATGTCTTACTTCTGTCCAGCTGTGATGGTATCTCTAATGTGATGGTACCTCTAATGCGATGGTACCTCTAATGCGATGGAACCTCTAATGCGATGGTACCTCTAATCCGTCCTCTCCCTCTCCTCTCCACTCTTCCCACCCTCTAGTGATCACTACTCCACGCTCCGCTTCTTCCTTTCCAGAGAGTGTCCCCTATCCAAAGAAACTCATTCTTTGAATCCTCTGTTTCAGAGGCTGTTCCAGAGAGCCCAACCTGGCATACCCTTTAATGTGTCCTTAGACTTTCTTCCTCTGGTCCTCCTCAGAACATAGACATCAGCTAGTGAGTGTTTATCAATTTCCTGTGTCTGCGTAACAAAGTAAACCTTAACAGTAGTGACATAAAATGATGGAAGTTTCCCTCTAATTTATTGGGCTCTTCTGGGCAGTTCTGCATTATCTGTTGCATCTGCACTCGGCTGGGAGCCTCTTGGAAGCTGGAATGTCCCAGGTGTTTCCTCCTCTCCAGGGCTTCCATTCCCATGGTGTCTGCTCGCTTGCTCTGTCTTTCTTACACTATGGTCGCTGGATTCCCAGAAGGATGAAGCAGAAGTGACTGTCATCTTAAGGCTTGGTCTTCACCCCTGTCACATACTACTGATGAAAGCATGGTGACAGGCCTGAGTGCAGAAGAGGGGCTAGGTTCCTCTGTGAGAAGAGAGCACCATGATGTCCGGGGTCAGAGGGAGGAGCTGACCACTGGACACCGACTCCCAGAGCAAGGATTCATCTGTATGGCCATTATCTCCAGCCCAGGCACTGCCAGGGACTGTCAGGGATCCTTGGTGACAGAGTTCCAGTCCTCGCTGTTTCTCGTGTTAGAATCGTGGGCTGAGAGACTAGAGGCAGTGCTGACAAGCCGAGGCTGTCAGTAGCTCTGATGGATCCTCCTTTCAATTCCACAATAGCATCCAAATGGTGCCTGGGAGTCTTTCTGGGCATGGTCTCTGCCCCCTGGGGCGCAAATGGGCAAATTTTATTCAGCCACATGGTTCCACAGGGTCCTGGATCCAAACACAGACTTCATAGTTAAGGCTTGTCTCTTCTCTCGTCATTGTACATTTAGAGCATGTGGAAGTCATTAGTGTTGTTTGTCAAATATTTCTGGCTGTGCACCTGCTGAACACATGGAAGGATTGCACTTCTTGGCCCTCTTGTGGTTGGGTGAAGCCTCGTGATGAATTCCAGCCAATGAGCTGCCTGTGGAAGTGACTCCTGCCTCACGCAGGGCCTTTAATCACTCTGTGTAGCCCACAGAGCTCGTTCCTTCTGCCCTAGTGCTGGCAAAGTTCGAGGTGGTGTCTGCTTCATCAGTCAGGTGAGAAAACAAGGGGCAGAGCCTTACTAGCTCAGGATGAGCAGGTGGCCTGGGTACACATTCTCAGCTCCTGAACTTAAGAAGGGTTTGGATAGAGCTGTCTGACCTTGACTTTCCAGCTGATGGAAGGATCCTAGCAGATCCAGGCTGAACTAGCTGAGCAGAGACCTGGAGTGAGATGGACATGAAGAGGGAGTAGAGGCTGGTATTGGGGTGCTACACTCAGACCACACGCTGTAAGTGATTGGTACACTAATGGGTAACGACAGTTTGCAAGGACTGAGTGTTCAAACCAAGAGGGTACGTTTCAGCCATAGTGGGGATTTAAGAAAATTCTTGCCATATCTCCTGTTTGGACCCCCCCCCCAATCTCCTCATTCATTCTTAGGTATTTGAGTCCTTGTCTTAAAGGCAAGTGATTTGAATGCCCAGACATTTGCATATGGGCTTTCTTTCCTTCTGTTGCTTTCTTTATTCTAGTTCAGCGCCTCTCTAACTTTAGTGTGCCTAAAAATTTCTGTTCGTGGCTGTATAAACAAACTCAGGGATACTGTACTCTGCCGGTGGCTTCAGAGTTTTCCAAGGGCACATTTGACTTCATGCAATTCTTGTCTCAGGCACTTCCAAATCTGGCCCCAGTGGAAGATGAGCTTCCATTGTTCAAAACCAAAAGAACCTTGCAATTTTTATGAGATGCTGAGAGCACAAGATGCCAGTAGCAGCTGCTCTTAGCCCATTATCCACCCATCACCCAAGTCCTGTTGATTTTACACCCACAGTCTAAGCCGCCATCATCCTTTCTCTGGATTCCCAGGGAGGACTCCTACCTCATCCCTGCTTCTGCTCTTGCTCCTTCCAGTCGATTGTCTGCACCGCCGACAAAGTGAGCCCCTCAAACATTGCATCCCTTGGGCCAATCTCCTTGCCTGCCTCTCTTGGCTCTAACAAGGAGGACCAGCATTTTGACCGTGTTTCTAAGACCATAGGGCCTGACTTTGCCTGCCTCTCCAGCCTCCTGCAGGCTCCCCCTTGAGTCCCTGTGGTCTGTGCCGACCTTTTACCTTCATCAACATTTTCCTGTCAGTTTCCCCCAGCGCTGCAGAACCCCGGGCACCTGCTCTACCATCTGCTGGGACTGTGCCTTCTTCACCCTCCCCTTTTGTGCTTGGCTAACTCGTACTCATGTTTCAGATGTCAGTTCAAATGCTAGGCCTTCAGAGGCGCCTTCGAGCCAGCCCCTTCTTTATTTGCGCTCCTAGAATGTGTTGTGTTCCCTCAGGGTATTTATGCCAGTTTGTAAGCATGCTCACATTTGTTTGATTATCTGATGAGCACTTGTCTCTTTTTCTAGAATGTAAGCTCTAGGAGAGCAGCCCTCGCTGTTCTTGTGTTTGCAACCCATGCCATATGATAGGATGGTGCCGAAAGCAGCGCGGGAGCTGCCGTAAGGGTTGCAGCACTGATGGTGGCGACAGCCCACTGCCTCTGCACGCTTGAGGCTGTGGTTTGCTCCAGTTTTTTATTTCTGTGCTTCTGGGGCCTGAGGAACAAGGAATTATCCCCAAGTGGAAAAGCCAAGACCAAGAGCAGTGGTTCTCAACCTGTGTGAGTCGCGGCACCATGGAGTCAAATGACCTGCATATCAGATATTTACGTTACGATTCATAACAGTAGCAAAATTACAGCCGGGAAGTAGCAATGAAATAATTTTATGGTTGGGGGTCACCCCAACATGAGGAGCTCTGTTAAAGAATCATAGTGTTAGGAGAGTCGAGAACCACTGCTCTGGGGAATACGTAATACTCACAGGCTGTTCTCCAGGTTCTAGGAGAGCATTCTTCCTTAGATTCCATAGAATTCTTTGGCTTGTGCACTGACAAGCTAGATATCGCCTGGGTCTCCAGGGTGGGGACTTCATTGGGTAGACATAGTACAAGAGGGTCTTTACAAAAGCCCTTCCTGCCATCTTCCCCCTTCTCCCTCCTTGTCCCTCCTCCTTTTTCTTTCTTTTCCTTCTCCTACAATATTCCTTGGGATAAAGTAAGCTTGGGTGATAGGAAAGTAACTGGGCCCGTGCAGCCTAGCCCACCTGTGGGACCAGTAAGAACCTATAGGAGGCATTAGGTGATGGACTCAGATTGAAGGAGTATATTGACATTCTGTTGGCCTTTTGGGGCTTTGGTGTCTGACGACCAGTCTGTGAGAGGGGCAAGACTTTTAGAAAGGATGGGCATTTCTGCTTCCAGTTGCTCTGGGGGACTGCTCATTTTGCAGCAGAAAAGGAAGAGGTGTGAGGTAGGGTTTTGCCTGCATTGTTTTCCTCTTTCTGGAGGCTTGGATCTGTCTGTTTTGGATCCTTAAACACGGGGTGATTGGAGTGGTGCATAGCTAAGTGGCCGTATCAGATGCATTTGAACATTCTGTTTAGCTGAAGAAAAGTTTAGATTTGCTTCCATAATGAGTGTTGATGAGGGGTGGTTTTCTCTCCCATGCAGGGAAGGACCCAGCTCCCTCTATTTGGCAATGCACTCATTTTAAATGTATGATTCCCTCCCCTCTGCTCCTCTCCCCTCCCCTCCTTTCCCCTTTCCTTCCTTCCTTTATTTTTTTTGACAGAGTCTTACTATGTAATCCAGGCTAGTTTGAACTCACAATCCCCCAGCCTCTGCTGTTGTGGTTACAGATGTCTGATTACAACTTTGGGTAACATGTCACCCTTCCTTCCTTCCTTCCTTCCTTCCTTCCTTCCTTCCTTCCTTCCTTCCTTCCCAAGTTTCTTTCATGTAGCCCAGGTGGGCCTTGAACTCACTTCAGAATCAAGGATCACCTTGAATTTCTGATCCTTCTGCCTGCACCTCCCTAGTACTGGGGTCACAGGTGTGGGTCACTAGACCCAGAATTGTCCCCTAACAATATGAGTCTTTGCTGTTATTGTTTTTCATTTTCACTTGGGCAAGTGTGTGTGATCGCATGTTTGTGGGCTCGTGTTTGTGTAGGTGTGTGTGCACAGGTGTGCACATGCATATGGAGCCTGAGGTTGATAATGGAAATCATCTTTATCTGTTCTACCTTATTCATTGAGGCATGGTTTCTCAGTCAAACCCTGGGCTCACTGATATGGCTAGTCTCTTTTTTTATTATTGTTTTTATCGAACTATACATTTTTCTCTGCTCCCCTTCCGATATGGCTAGTCTTGCTAGCCACCTTGCTCTGAGTAGCCTCCTGTCTCTGCCTTCAAGGCTCAGATGGCAAATTGACATCACACTCACCCATAATTTTCCATGAGTTCTGGGGATCTAAGTTTTAGTCCCTTTGCCTTCCCAGGAAGCTCCTTGACCCCTGAGCCATCTCCCCAGCCCCCCCCCATAGGACTCTCAAGGTAAACATCGAAGTAGAGAAACAAACTTGAGTTGGGCCGAGTGTCAGAGTGGCTTGATCCAGGAAGTCCAGATGTGACTCTAGGAAGACAACTGTTCACAAGAACTGCCTGTGATGCCTCTGTGTAGCAGTGGGAGCCTAAGCCTGGATCCAGGTGTCAGCTACTGACATAAGAATACTTTCCTAAGAGCCAGGATCCTATGTCTACACGGACATTACTGCCAGGGTTAAAGTGTGACTGGTATGTCCCCGTGGGGTTCGTGCCTGCAGTAAATTAAGGATGGTACTGAAATTGCCTTGGTGACTATGGATGCCTATTGGTGACTCAGTCAGAGGCATGAGACTGGGCAGCAGTGGACTGTGTTTTCGGGAAGGGTTTCAAGGACCTAAAGTGTCACTAAAGTAGCAAGAGGTATACCCTATTCAGTATTTTTGAAGGTATCGGCAGGGAGCTGGGATCCCCGATGAGAGGGGCAGTGATGGGCTTTAGAACAGCCTAGGCCAGCAATTGGCAGACAGACGAAAGGTGCTGTTAGTCACCACATCAAGCAGTAGACCCACGTGGCATCTAAGAAACCTTGCACCCAAGGGTCCCATGCTGATAGCTAAGGGGCTGGACATGGGCAGCCAACCAGGGCCTTGCTTGACTTCTGTCATCAAGAAGGAGCTAGAGGAGGTAGGGAAAAAGACCGGGGCTCGTGGCAGCCTTTCCAACAGACAAGGACAACTCTTTGCTCACTCTCAGACCTGAGCTACTTTTCAGACTCAGTCCCTCGATGGAAGGGGAGGCCAAGGCCCTTTGAGCAAGCACTTAGAAGTGGCGCTTTAATAGGCATTTCCTCTGTCATTTTTCAGAGGGACTTCACATTCCACACAAGTCATTGACTGGATTCCTGAAAAAGCCAGGTTATTCTAAGATTATGATGGTAGACTGTCTCAATTAGGGTTTCTACTGTGTGGCGAAAGACCATAACCTATAGCATCGCGGGGAGGAGAGGGTTTATTTTGCTACACTTTCAGGTGACAGTCCATCACAGATGGAAGACAGGGCAGGAACTCAAAACAGGGCATGAACCTGGAGGCAGGAGCTGATGCAGAGACCATGGATTGGTGCTGCTTGCTAACTTGCTCCTTGTGGCTTGCTCTGCCTGCTCTTTTATAGAACCCAGGACCTCCAGCCCAGGGATGGCACCATTCACAATGGCCTGTGCCCTCCCCCATCAATCAGTAATTAAGAAAATGCCCTATAGACTTGCCTTCAGCCTGATCTTAGAGAGGCATTTTCTTAGTTGAAGTTCCTTCCCCCCAGATAACCGTAGCCTGTGTCAAGCTGTCATGAAAGTAGCCAGCTCATGGATGGTGGAAAATAAATGACAGCCCCAGCTGTAAGCTGCCCTATGCTGGATTTGGTGTCTTCACTAGAGTAGATCACTGTTGCCTCCAGCATCTGATGTGCAGCCTTTGATCTTTTCAGTTCACATCAGGAAAAAGGATTAAAAGTGGTTTGTATTCACATGGGGAAGACAGCAATATATATTCACTGTCTTGCCTCAGGGCTGTGTTGATTTTCTTCCATTACATTGCAGTCTAAAGGGCCTTTGATTGTCTTGACACTCCAGATCCACCATGCTGGGCCACTGTACTGATGGCATCATTCTCCTCAAGCCCAGTGAACAGGAAGTGGCAAGAACTTGGATGCTCTCATAAGAGATACATGTATCAAGAGGTAGGAAATAAGCCCAGTAAGATTCAGGAGCCACCACATTGGTGACACTCTCAGTGTCTTGTCAGTCGAGTTTCCAACCATGGAGGAAGAGCTGTAGTGCTTGGTTGGTCCTCTTGGGATTTGTGGAGGCAATAGATTCTCCTTTGGGAATAATAGTGTTCTAACCAATTTGTTGAATAAATAATAGCCCAGGATGTGGCTGGTTTTGAGTGGGTCTGGGTGAAAAGAGGGTAGCGATGCAAGTCTGAGCTGTGGTGCAGTATAACATCCCTCTCTTCTCAGTTCAGGTGACAAGGTAAATACAATAGTGTTGGAGGTGTCTCTAGTAGAGTCTGGTGAGCCCCATTAGGAGACTCAAGAGAAAACACCCGGAGTTTTGGAAGAAGGCTATGCCCACTGTAGCATAGAATACTTGACACTTTCAAACCAGCTCTAGAGTATTACTGGACTCTAGCAAAGACTGAGCACCTTTCCATTGATGATCAAGTGACTTTATGCCCAGAGATTCCCACTTTGAGCTAGGTATTAGCATAACTAAGTCCTTTACTGAGGAGATATATCAGCAATCTGTTGTGGTGGTAATGGTATTTTAGACTCAGATCTGAACAGATTCTGAAGCTTAAGAACACATGGGTCCAAGAGGCTTAGCTGTCTGTGTCAGCCAACTTGGTTGAGCCAATACCTTCTGCTCAGTTTAAATCTGTCCCCTTATCAGGAGAGTCCCATGGCCTAAAGGTGGAAGGAAACCCCTGAATTAGTTCTTGGACAGGTCCGCACATATATTAGTGGACCCTCAAGACTAAATGTTGCAAGGAAGTGTTTTAAGTTATGTAGTTTGGCTATCAATTTTTTTATGGAGGGAAGAAACATTCAGAGATGAGTTTCTACAAAGACTGCAGGTCAGTGGCCTATTGCTTTGACCATTCATTGGGCTATAGATGGGAAAGATAAAATGGAGTGGGCAGAGAAAGGGAATCATTGGGGTGTAGATGGCTCTATGGGTGTTTCACTTGCTCTTCTCGTCACTGTGACAAAATACCTGACCAATGTGACTTAAAGAAGGGAGGGAAGGTGGCAGGAGTGTGAGGCTGTGGGCCGTGATGCAACCACAGGCTGTGAGTTCACGCTGCATCCACCGTCAGGAAGCAGGGAGGAATGAGCACTATGCTCAACTTCCTTTCTCCTTCTGTTCAGCACAGGTCCCCAGTCCATGGTATGGAACCACCTACATTAAAGGTAGGTCCTCCCATCTTAACATAATCCAGATCTTTAACAGCCCTTAAATAGTGTCCTGTGTGGTTCCAACAAAAGAAATGAAGAGAGAGGCAGGATATTTTGGGGGAACAGAAACAGTTAGATAGGAGTTCCCTTTTCCCACTTAGATCTGTTTGCTCAGGATTGCTTTAGCACATGTAATCATTGTCCCATGCAAGGGCAGTCATCGGCTCCAGAACAAGCCTGGCTTAGACTTCTTGCTGATAGCTTTTTCCTTGGAGAAGGATGTATCTGTGATTCAAAGAGCTTGACTCTTGAGCTTTGAAGCTCAGAAGCCCTGGTGCGAGAACTCTCTAGAGAAGCCTAATTAACAGGGCTATTCTCTTTAGCAGAGCAAAGAAATTCTAGTCCTGTTTGGGACACTCAAAGTTGCCCTTCTGCAAAACCCTGACACTGTGGTATTTGGTTGGTTGCCATTGTGTTGAGCGGTGGTCACATTGATTTGTGGGGATCAATTAAATCTTTAAAGTGTCCAGAGTTACTCAGTAGGAGAGGTGCCTGGGAGTGGGATGGAAGAGAACTCTTTAAGATGACAGTTCTTTCCCCCGGTTAGCTGGAGGTCCATCATGATGGCACTGTTATTTGTACTTGGGGACTGGTTAGACCCAAATCATCTAGGATGTTATGCCTATTGTTCCATAGCTTTCTTATATGTTGCTTGCTGCTGAAACACATTCTTTAGAGTCATGGTTTTCAGCCTTCCTAATTCTGTGACCCTTTAATCCAGTTCCTCATGCTGTGGTGGCCCCCACCATAAAATTAATCTGTTGCTACTTTATAACTGTGATTTTGCTACTGTTGTGAGTCATAATGTAAATATCTGATATGCGGCCCCTATTGGAGGGTCATTTGACCCCCAAGGGTTTTGCAGCCCACAAGTTGAGAACTGCTGCTCTAGAGCCTTGTTCTCCAGCTCATAGTGCTGCTGTGCAGAGCCTTTGGGAGGCGGGACTAGCTAAAGGGGCATCTCCAGGGTCGTATTCAAAGTTTATAGCCTGCCCCTACTTCCTGTCCCAGTTCTGTTTCCTGCTCCGCACAAATACGGACAAACAGCCTCACACTTCTGCCGTCGCCTACAGCTGCGCCTACTGCCACGTGTTCCTCGCCAGGATGAACTGTCACCTCCAGCGATGAACCGAGACAAATTCTTCCTCCTTTCAGTTGCTTTTTGGTCTGCTTTTGGTTAGAGTGACAAGGAAATGCACTAATTCAGTCATTAAAAATGTAGCAGTCACTAAAGGCCATGCCAGGGGTGTTTCAGAGTGCTCTGGGCCTGATCACTGTTCCCCTGAGCTTAGTAGAGATTCAGTAAGTGTGTTCTGGGCCACCTAAGAGGTAGATGTACTCGGGACACTTAGGAGTCTGTTAGTCTTACTGTTAAATGTGTTTGTTTGTTTTTTAGTTTAAAATGATGCTGCCACAGTAGGAACTCAATAAATGATTGCTCAATTATTTTAAGTTATTTTCTGGCCATGTCCATCCTGAATGCTGGTTCAGAAGGGTTGCTCCCACTTTCTGTATAGGATAATTTAGTCTCCATGTAGGGAGTTAAGGTAGTTACAGTTTAAGACCTCTTACTGACAAAGCATGTTTTCAAAGAGTCTTCAAAAGGCTCTTGCCTCGTTGAAGCCTCCTTTGGATATTCAAGGTATGGTCTCAGAGGTGAGAGATGAAGGCCCAGACGCCTGCTGGGACCCCCACTTGTGTGTGCATGTATGTGTGTGTGTGCATGCATGCATGCGTGTGTCCATATGTGTAGAGGCTGGAGGTTGACATCAGATGTCTTTCTCAGATACTTTCCCTGTTATTTTTTGAGACAGTCTCTCACTGACTGTCACCAGGAGCTCACCAATTTGACGAGGTTGGCTTGGGGTCCCTCTATCTTCTCTGCCCCAGAGTTGAAGTCACAGGCACACTGCCACCACATCCAACTCTTATGTGGGTTGTGGGACCAAACACGTCTTCATGCTAATGTGACATGCACTTTGCCAACTGAACCCCACTGTTTATGAGTCAGGTGGCGATAGGTGATTGGGTGGGTGAGTACGGATGGGGTCAGGAAGGCCGTTCCTTTCAGCTTAGGAGAATCATAGAATCTTTCTGGTTGCACTGTGTGAGTACAGGGTTTGGAGTTAAATTATTTGGATATAAATCTTTGTTGTCTTTCCCTTTGTGACTTGGACATTTAAAAACATCCTCAAGCCTTATTTTTCTTTCTTTTTAAAAATTAGCTTCTTTTTTGTTGTTTTGATTTTATTTACCCTACTCCCCTTCTCCTGTTCCTTCTCTTTTCTGCTGGTGTCTTTCCTCTCTCAAATAGCTCCCTTCTGCTTTTAATTCTTAAAAATTTTTCTAGATTCTGCATATTAGAGGAAAATGTGATATTTTCCTTTCTGTGCCTGGTTCATTTCATTTAACAGGTTGATCTCCAGTTCTTCCCCATCCCTTCAAATAATGTACTTTTGATTTTCCTTGTGGCTATATAATTTTACATTGTGTATATATTCCATATTTTCTTTAATCATCTGTTTATGGACCCATTTGTCCGTCTGTCTATGGACAAATGATGTTGGTTCCATCATTTGTTGAACGCTCTTTCACATCTGTTAGATGGATGTTTACGTCATCTGTCTCAGTGAGTTGTAGTGAAAATTGAATTGATAAGGCATGAAACATGCTTAGTTCAATTATCGGCATATAGAATGCATTCAACAAGTGCCAGTAATACTAGTAATCCAGTCATTAATACTAATAGCTATTTCATCTTTCTAATGGTGCCATGTTTTCTTTGCATTCTGTGCATCCCATAGGTAAAGTGTCAAGATTTTTTTTTCATTCTACTGAGAGGAGGAAGGAGCTTGGAAGGTGGAAAAGACTCTACCCAGCTATATAAATGGGGAATGTGAGCCAGCGGGTCCAGTTTTCTGAACCCAAACCTTTTATTTCCCATGGCTCATGTCATGGAAGGTTTAGGGATAGTTGAGTCATCTAGCCCAAGCCAGGAGAGAAGACATTCCCATCATCTTAGCCACAGCTGCTGCTGCCCCTCTGTGTGTGTGTGTGTGTGGTGGTGGTGGTGGAGGAGGATGAGGATCAAAGGGTAAACTCTTTAAGCACCCAAGAATCTCCTAGTCACAAAAGACATTTTCCCCCTGCCATTTCAACACCAGTCTGAAGCCGTTCTACTAGATGAGTCTTTTAGAAAGTCAGATACCATGAAAGTGAATTCAAGTGTAAGAGGCAAGCATTCCATATGAGTGGGTCCCTATCCCAGCCTCCAGCCTGACTCAAGACTTGGATGAAAACTGAGATTAGAATACTTAATTGGATTTTAGTTCTTCTTGTTTGTCTATCTTGTTTCTCTGTGACAGGGTCTCACCCAGCTGGTCTCAAATGCATTGCAGCCTCAGTGTTGGGATTGCAAGTGTGTACTGGGATACTGGCTCTGTTTTCTGTCTCTCTGTGACTGAATGATTCCTTCTACCCCCTGGTTCCCAGTTTCACCATGTGTGCACTGCTCTGGCTTGACACTCTATAACTCAATGCTGCACCCACATTTCCTACCTTTGGGGGGAAGGAGGGAATGACTGGAGGCAGCAGCATCAATCTCCTCTCTGGGATGGTTCCTCTGAGTTCTATATTTCTTGCCTATAGTGACCAGGGAATTTTCCTTTATTGATTGCTTTCTGTAATCGAGCTTAACAAATAGAAGTTCCCTCAAATGATTCTTCCAACTAACCTGATAGAAAGCTAACCTTGTTATATTTATTGACAGAACATTGAAATAAATATTATAGGTCTAGAGGGAATGTTTCAGCTCATTGATTTTTTTAAGGAAATAATAAATGGAGCCTATTCCCTTTGGCATATTATGCTGGGAATAATCTGAAAAAATGCTTAGCTTGTTCAACACAGAGCTTAGAAGCTCTCCCTCCACTCCCAGCGGAGCAGGGGCCCGTTGCATAAATCTGCTCTGGCCCAGACAATCAATTTTCAATTTTAATTATTTTCAAAACTCGTTTATTATTTGCTTGTTCAGTGAGTTGGGAGCTTTCCCTTTTAGTGCGTTTACAGCCACAGTGGTCAGGCCTCTGGCTTGGATCTGAAAGCCTGGGATTTCTTCCTTCCCTGGCACAGGGACAGGGACTTTGGCTGTAAAGCAGAGGTCTGCCAACTCTGGACCTTGAGTCAAAGCCAGCCCACTTCCTGTCCTAGTAAATAAAGTTTTATTGGCACTCATGTAAAAACCAAGCACAGCAGTGTGGTCCGTAAACTCAGTATTGAGGGTGTGGAATGGATGGATGCTTCCCAGGGTTTGATGGCAGCTGGTTTGAACTGAAGCTGCCAGCTCCAGGTTTCGTGTAAAAAGTAATGTGGGGAGTAATAGAGGAAGACACTTAGTGCTGACCCCTGACTTCCTTACATACATGCCTGGGCAAGTGCATCTACACATACATGTGCATACACCACAGACACAGACAGACAGACAGATGGACACATATGCACACACACTGTTAAAGCAGAGCCTTGTGTTGCCCCTTCTCCATTTCTTCCCCTCCAGCACTCAGAGGGTTAGCATTACTTTCTCCATCACTCAATGCATTGCCCCACAGTCTGATGTAGGAGGGTCATCTGTCTATGTGTTACTTTCATTGGTTAA
>LOEQ01000469.1:504337-514340 GCA_001685075.1 Bramus lutescens | reverse complement strand
GATATAATGGGCCAGGCAGTGCTTATATGAATACAATTTGTATGTTGTTATTTCGGGGTATATAAGCTAGCCGTGTGGGAGCTGGGCTGGACGAAAAACACGCCTGCTCCCCATTCACTACAACAGTCCTTCTTTCTTCACTCTTCCATGCTGGTGGAGGTTTTGGTACCTGGTTTAAGGGGTCCTCTTCTTGGGTGGTATTCATTCATGCTGTGGACATGCCTGGGTACCTAGAATGCCTTGCATTGTCGTTAGCATCCCTTTGGGGGGAAACGAACTTAAGCCATGCTATAGACTCATGGCTTTCAAAGGTTTGGGTTACCTACCAATCATTCTTGGACCATTTGTCCTCTCTGGCTAACACCATATCTATGACCTTCCCTCCTGGCCAGATTAAGTTTCTGCTCCACCATTGTGCCTGTATCCTTTCCTTACATCCATTCCTCAATCCACTCCATTCTGGTGTCTGTCTAGAGCCTATCACTGAGCCGGCTCTTAGGTCCTTGTGGCTCCAAATTGCAAGGGCAGTGTTCTCAGATCTGCCTGTCTCCCAAAAGGCGTTGCTCCTCAGCCACATGCTGTCTGCTCCCTCCCCATCTTTCCAGACCCTTAGCTGCTATGATGATTAGTTATCATTGCCAATGTGATTGCATTTGGAATGACTCAGAAGAAACAACTCTTGATGTGCCTGTGAGTGTTTCCAGAGAGGGTTAGGTGGGGAAGGAAGACCATTCTGAATAGAGTTGGCACCATTTCATGGGGTGGGGTCCTGGACTAGATAAAAAAGGAGAAGGTGAGTTGAGCATTGGCTTTCTTTTCTCTTAGCTTCCTGACTGTGGATGCAGTGTGACCAGCCACTTCATGCTTTTGTTGCCTTGTCTTCCTACCAGGAAGGTGTACGGACTGAAGCCCCTCAAGCTGTGAGCTTGCTTTAATTGCCTTTGTCACAAGAAAAGTGACTCACACAGGGTCCCTTTCTGGTCCTGTTACATCTGTCCAGTTAGATTTAGGGGTGTTTTGGTAGCCATATGAGCCCCTCCTCTTATTGCAGCTAGAGGAAGGTCACAGTTCCCAGTCCCATTTATTCTTCCACATTTTCCTGAATTCCTAAATACACGTACTCCTGTATTCCTGAGCATCACCCGGTAGCTCCTTCATTAACAGTGTCAGCTTTGCACCCTCAGCTGATGACTGGCCTTTTCCTGCAGATGCCCACCAAGCTGTTCAGACCTCGGCCTTCGGCTATTCCCCTGCTCTCTGTAACTGGCCTGTTGATCCCAGTTCTTGCACCATCTCTGAGATTTCCGCCCTGCTCTTAGTGCAAATGCCTTCATATGTGCCCTGATCATCTCCCGCTTGGATAACTGATTAATTAATTAATTTGACAACTATTTATTGTGTGTTACTCTGAGCTGCTCACTGGGGACAATAATATTGAGCAAGGCAAACCATGTCTCAGCTTTCAGAGGCTTGGATTCTCCATCGACAAAAAGGCAAATATTTAATTAAGATCATTTCAAATAGACTTGTGGAGAAACTAAACGTGAATGACGTGAGTGTGAGTGGCCAGAGGTGAGCTCCTGAGGGTCAGCAGGGACTCTCTGAGGAGGGGACATTTTAGCTGAGACCTGCATGACAAAAATAAGGGGCCTTACCTTCTAGGAGAGGGAACAATTGGTGATGCCTGAGGTGGGGATGAGGCAGCGTGCTCAAGGAGTGTGAAGCGGCTGTTCATTGTAGTGGCCCATGGTGTTCATGGGGGTGGCCAGTAGATCATGCATTTCAAGAGGTGAGAGCCAGCAGAGGTGCAGCATTTTGTATTTGATTGCAAGGTGAAGAGAAGCCTTTGGGAGCACGTCAAGTTATTTTCTTTGACAATTAAATACAGGGTCTCATTATGTAACCCTACTTGGTCTGGAACTTGCTATGTAGACCGGGTATCAAATTCACAGAGATCCATCTGCCTCTGCCTCTGCTTCCCAAATGCCAGAAGGCATATGCCACCAGGCCCAGCTATACAATACGTTTTGATCATATCCACTTCTAAAATTTCTACCTGTTCTTTTTGCATAACTTCAACATATCTATACCTTCCTGCCTTCATATCACCTCCTTTAAAAACATTAAAAAAAAAACACAAATGCAAGCAACCCAGTGACTCTATCTGTCATCGTGCCTGTTGGAATGTTGACTCATCCTGTGCAGGCTGCCATCGCTGCACCAAGTTCATGAGTACAACAGCCACGGCATGTCCAGAGGGGTACGTGAATTCTGATGTATGACTTAGAAAGCTCACTGTCGTTGCTGTGTGGGGAACAGGTGGTCAGAGCTTGTGTGTGGAAGCAGGGACATGGAGTCCAGTGCGTCTGGTGGCTAGGATGAAGATGGTAGAAAGGAGGGGCGGGAAGGGTGTGGAGGGGCAGGGCCTTTTGGGAGGTAGAGTCCACTGGTGTGTTGATGGAGAGAACAGATGCTGGGGAGGGATCACAGAGAGTGATTCAAAGGGGGGGATTCAAGGAAAGTCTGTCCCTCCTCACTCTCTGTACTTCCTTCCTAGAGAAGAGAAGCTCCTGGTCAAGAACTTCAGCTCCTCCCCTGCTCCTGTTCTGACAGTCTACTACAGAGAGGTCTGGCCTAGAGGCAGCCTGGCCTGGAATGTACCACTGGCTGGGCGCCATCATGAATTGAGCAATCCAGGAGAGGTCAAGTCACCTCCCTAGCCTTATCTAGCCTTTGCCCTCAGAGCCAAAGCCCTCATCCCTGTTGCCCTGTGATAGGCAGTCAGTAAGTGCTCCTACAGAGTCTCCAAGGCTGAGAGACTACACAATGCCCTCCAGGCTGGACCCTTAGCCTAACTGAGTTCCAGTTGTCTCTAGGTAGAAAAAGCAGTGGGCTTGGGATCAATCAGATGGTCCGATCAAATGAGTTCCATATGGGCAGCCTGTTAGGCTGTGTGACCCTGGGTAATTCATTTCATATCTTTGGACTTCACTTTCTCCCCTATAAGTGACAAGTTAGTTCCATCGCACTGGGCTGTGAATCACAGCCCAGCGTAAGGGGACAGAGGCCTGGCCTTTGTGCTTGGCTTTGAAGGTTTTTTACCCAGACCTACTGCTCAGACCCATGGGAATGATGGATATATTCCTCTGGAGGCCACAGGGGAATAGAATTCCACTTTTGCAGAAGAAAGCAAATCCTCCACAGGTAGGGCTGGAGGAGAGTGGTTTTCTGGAATCTTCTAGCTATTGTTCTCCTGTGTCCCATTCAGCTACCTGCTGCTCACAATGATCAAATTCAGTGAGCAGACATTTGGGAGAGCAGATACCTTAGGGACCAGACATGAAGGGTATGTATGCTTGTGTGTGTGTGTGTGTAAGATAGCTGTGGCAGCTCTAACCATGGCTGACACACTGTAGGACACTAAGTCTGATATTGTTAGACCTTCTGAGTTTTTAAGAGAAGTCAGAAGTCTGGAATTTTATGTGACATCTCCTGAATTTTGCATGTTGGCAACTAAAGTCAATTAAAACAAAAATACCAGCTTGGGCCAAGCAAAGCTGCAGGATGCATTTGGCTCGCGGGTGGCCAGTTTGCGATGCCTGATATAGAATTGCAGAGGGACCCGGGAATAGTCGCGACCTAACAATAGCCAGGTGCACCAGCTAATGAAAAGCACAAGGAAACATCCAAGTTTAGTGCCCATGTCTCCTGACCAGGAGCACAGTGCTCACATCTGCAGAGGACAGACATGCTGGCACCTATACATGTCCACTCAGATGTTGAGTTCTATCCAGTTACTCGTAGCAAGGGTTAGCCAGCTGATGGCTGAGTGCAGAGGTGTTCTGCCTTTTGTCATTGTGTATGCATGACTTTTTCTTCATTTATCCTCCACACTCTTTTAATTATCCTGTGGGGTGCAGTCATGGCTTTGTGTCAAAGTTACTTGTAGGTCTGGGGAGATAGTGCATTTGGGGGCACGCATGGTGTGCTAGCGTGAGGAAATGGGTCTGGTTCCTCAATACCCAGGAGAAAAGCTGCATGTGGTGGCTCACTCTTAAAATCTCAGTGTTGGGGAGGTGGAGACAGGCTCATCCCTGGCTGTCGTTAGCCCCTCAGTCCAGCCTAGTTGGTGAGCCTCAGACTAGTGAGACAGCTTGTGTGGAAAAGCAAGGTGGGTAGCTTCTGCCGAAATGACACCTGAAGTTGACCTCTGGCCATTACGCACATGTGTGCTGCCGCACACATGTAAACATGTATCCCCATCATGCTCAGATTATTTGTGGTAATACCAGAAAGGGTAAAATAAGTGCTCTAAGTGCAAGCAAAGGGCTGTGGGAACTGTGGGAGGGAGGTAAAGGAAGACAGCTGGTTACCTTCAGGGACCTGGGAAGCTTTCAGGGAGATGTTTCTGGGTCTCCAGCTTGCAGATGGCAGATCGGCGTAGGACTTCTTAGTCCCTGTCTAGCCCTGAAACAAGCTAAACTCATGGTTAGAAGGAATTGCTGGGGGCTGGAGAGGTAACTCAGTGGTTAAGAGCACTAGCTGCTCTTCCAGAGGACCCAGGTTCAGTTCCCAGCACCCACATGGTGGCTCACAATTGTCTGTAACTCCAGTTCCAGGGGATCTGACACCTTCACACCAATGCAAGTAAAATAAAGCTAAATAAATTTAAAAAAAGTAGTAATCGATGGAGTACTGTTACCTTCGTTGCTGTTCTGTTGTTGTAAGGAGGCACCGTGTCCAAGGCAACTTATAGAAAAAAACATTTAGTTGGAGACTTGCTTATAGTTTGAGAAGATTAGTCCATGATCATCATGGCAGGGAGCATGGCAGCAGGCAGGCAGCAGGCAGGCACAGCTCTGGAGCAGTAGCTGAGAACTTACATCTTATCTTCAAGCTGGAGGCAAAGAGGGAAGGAGAGAGGGAGGGAGATTGGGCCTGATGTGGGCTTTTGAAAACCTCAAAGCCTACCTCCCAGTGATACACCTCCTCCAATAAAACCATACCTCCTAATAGTTCCCCAAAGCAGTTTTATCAACTAGAAACCGAGCATTCAAATATATGAGTCTGTGGGGACCATTCTCATTCAGGAAACCTCAAGTATATTTTATTTTACTAATTTTGCAAAAAAAATTATTTTATTATTTTGTGTATGATTGCTTTACCTGCATATCGTATGTGTATAGACCATGTATGCTCCTGGTTCCTTCAGAATTCAAAAGAGGGCTCTGGATCACCCTAGACTGGAGTTACTGCCAATGGTGACCCACCATGTGTATGCCAGGATTTGAACCCAGCTCCTCTGGAAGAGCAACAAGTGTTCTTAGTTGTTGAGCCATCTCTCCAGCCCTCAAATGCAGATTGATATACATTGCAGAATTAATCTATTTAGATTGGAGGTATGCTTGGCTGCTTCAACTCTTATTAAATAATTACATCATATTCATGTGTCCACGTTTTCCAAAGAAAAACATCTGGAAGGATTTCCACCAAAATGCTGATAGTGATTGTTGTAGTTGGGCTTGAGATGTCTCTCAAAGCCCCTCAAAGTTGTTTTTTAGAGTCAGGCATGGTGGTACACATCTGTGGTCCCAGTACTTGGAACATGGGATCATGAGGATCAAGTTCAAGGTTATCCTTGGCTACATAACAAGTTCCAAACAGCTGACGTTACCTGAACACCTCTGTCTCAAAAGAAATAAAAAAATTGCTCTTTAGCATGGTGCTGGGAGATGGTGGAAAGTTTTAATGGTGGAGCCTTGCGGGAGCCTTTAAGTCACATGTCACTGAAGGGGGTGTTGACCCAAGTGACATCCTCTCTTTTTGTTCCTAGCTTTGAGTTGAAGGGTTTTGCTCGGCCTCACATTCCACACAATTGCTCTGCTCCCCTACAGGCTGCTTCACCACAGGCCTAAAAGTGACAAGGCCAACCAGTCACAAACAGAGTTCACTGAAACCATAGGGTGAAATAAACCAGTCACAACTGAGACCACCGAAACCATAGGCTGACATATACCGCTCTTCTTTGTATATCAATCAGTCATCTGAGGTACTGGTTACAGTGACTGAATGCTGACGAATACTGCCTACCTCCAAGGAGCAGGATTCTGTGTAAGTTTTAGCTTCTTGTTCTTTTGCCTCTACCTTTCTGTAGTTTGTATGGCTGTAAACATCAGCATTTTCAAGCGAGGAGAAAAAAAGTTTACTTTAGAAGACTAAATTTGGAATTTTTTTGATGTTTCATATTTGCAAGTTTTTTTAATCATAAAGTTAATTTTAAAAATTAAAAAAAAATCGGGGTGGCAGCAAGATGGCCCAATTGGCGAAGGTGCTTGTGGAGCAAGTCTGATGGGCTGCATTTAATCTCCAGAACCTGCGAGAATGTGGAAGGAGAGGACCAGCTCCACAGAGTTTTCCTCTGACCTCCTCTGCGTGTCCCCTGTGTCATGTGTGACTCCCATCTCATCCACACGTACTGACAGACAAAATAAAAAATAAAAATAAATTTGGCAAATGGAAATTACTGTCAGAGTAAACTAGTATCGGTCTGTTTGCCTGCCTGCCTACTTATTTTTAAATTTAGAAAGCAAGGTCTAGTACATGTTAGGTGAGCGTTGTGGTCTACTGACTGTCCTCACCAGGTCCTAAATTAGTGTGTTAAGACTATAACTGAGCAGTGGGCTGATGGATATAGGCACTGTTCCCGGAGTCACTTTTGCCCCTCCCTGCACCAACAAGGTGCTTGATAGCTTTTTGAAGTGAGTGGGACATAGGGTCACAACTCCATCAATCCAAGGCCTGTCTCTTTGCCTTACACAGTGAATTTACCCATGAGATTTAGGACACTTTTACCACAATATTTATTCAGAGTTATGGTTTTAAATACAACACTAACTCCTAATAATCAATATTGATTTAACTATAATATCTTATTTATAGACACAGTCCTCTGGTTTGCATATGGACTCAAGCTATAATGGAACAGAAATAAGCCTCTCACTCTCCTGGCCCCGGGCCAGCACCATCGGCCTCTATGAATGGTTGTAAAGCCAAGATGGAGTTTATAATTTGTGATGTTCACTGATCCCCACCCCCAACAAAATGGCTGCCTCCTGCCAGCCAGTGAGTTGCGGGGTGCTAAGCATGTCTATCCTGAGGTCCTCCCATCAGTCTTCGGCTAGAGACGGTCCAGATGTAGAGACAACCAGTTCTAAGCAGAAATGGTAAAGGAAATGAGGCTTTGGTGGGTAGAGAAATAGCTAGATGTAGAAAGACTATGGTGGGGCTTGGGAAAGAGCCTCTCTCCATCTCATCCCAAGGAGCTGGGGTGGATCTCTCAATATGTGATTATTGTGGCTATCACTAGTCCTGAAGAAGTATCCAGGTAGCAAAGGCTGCAGCCTCCTCTTCTGCAGCCGCCTCTTGTAGGTAGGGATGTTGGCCTGGTCACTGGGATCTGGTGTGACCACAGGTGTGTGAGGAAGGGTAGACCATTCATCTCGGAGATGTTTATCCTTCCCCAGAGAGACTGGGGAAGCCTGAGGCTAAAGACTTGTTTGTTTTTGTCCAGGTGCTGTGTCCTCCGCTGACTAGGGTACAATGTCTGTTGTCCAGAACATGGCCTCTCCTTTTGGAAGTTTCTGGACTCCCCATTCTTTTTGATGAGTGCCATGGAGAGCTGTATTTATATCCTTAGAAACTCTCTGCATATTCATATAATATTCATTTACACTTCTGAAGGAAGCTCTAGATTCCCCCAAGAAACCTATGACTTAGGCCTGCCTGATTCAAGCAACTCTTGCCCCTGGTTACAGATTAGGGTGAACCCCAGGACGTTTGTAGGAGTCTGGTTATTTTTCAGTATACATAAAACAGGGTGTAGTAGTTGGAGCTGGTGATGGTCAGTTATAACTGTCAACTTCCTACAGCCTAGGAAGTCATGGGGAAAAAGTCTGAATGAATGATTCCTTAGATCAGGTTGGAGTGTGGGCATGTCTGTTGGGGACTGTTGATTGTTAGCCGAGGTGGGAAGACCCCAGTATGGGCACCATGTCATGAGCTGGGCCCTGGACTATATAACAGAAGGCTAACCGAGAAGCAACCAGAGAGTGAGCAAACATGGATTCTCTCTGCTCTTGACTGCGGCTGTGATGTTTTTCTGCAGTAATGGACTATAACCTGGAATTCTAGGACAAATAGGCCCCCTCTCCCCTGTGCTGCTTTTTTGTCCCCTGCTGTTTTATCATACCAGCCGCAGAGATGCTAGAATGGAGGTGGTCCGGTAGCCATTTGGCACTGTGTGACCCATGAAGAAAAACAAACCAACATAAAAGACACGAGACCAAGATGTGCCTGCAGGAGCCCCTACTATTTGATTTAGACTCCAAATCCCTTCTTAGATAATAACCCCCACACCCCATCTCCATAGTGTCCTGGGTACATGTGACCTTCATTCTTGTTCAAGGTGACTTTCTCATTCAGAGTCTTTCTCTCAACACAGGGACTAAATGAGCAAGATGGGGTGAGACCCAAGAGTCCTACAGTGTAACTGCGGGAGTCCGGCTGGATTCCAGAGTAATAGAACACACATGCTCCAGCGTGTTCGCTGTCCTTGGGACACACCTCCAGTCGTAACAAGCCAGAGCGATGAGGCCACAAAGAGGCATAACGGTAATACCAACAGTGCTTTGGTTATTCACTGCTCATAGACCGACCCCATGCTGAAGGCCTCAGACCAGCTGTTTCTTCTTCTTGCTCCTGGTTCTGGAGCGAGCTGGACTTGGCTGAGGATTCTCACTCAGGGTCTCTCTTGATGTTGTAGTCAGATCATGGCTGGGACTAGTGCTGTGTGAGCTTGCAGCTGGCCTGCATATCCTGCTTCGGTGTCACCTACCAGGTGACACTGGCCAGCAACAGATGCTTATTGGCAAATAGTAGTTCTGGGCAAGGAACTCTCCTGGGACTCTTTCCAGGGCCTTCCTGGGTGGCTTGGGTTCCTGTAGCATATCCCTGGCTTCTAAGTAGAAACGTCCCCAGAGCAGGAGGCTGAGGAGAAGGAAGCAAAAGTCACCAAGTTTCCTCAGAGGAGGTGCTTAAGATGTCACAGTGCCACCTCTGCCCTCACAGGAACAAGCAATCACAGGCCTGGCTAGATTACACAGCTGTTTACAGGTGACTGAACCAGGGTGACCACCTGATCGATTTAGATCCATCACACGGTTGCATCTTAGGCTGGAAGGGGGGATCAGCTGTTCTTTGTGGTGTTTGCTCTTTTTGTCAGACTCCTGGCAACTTTTCCTTCTCTGTCATTGCTAGGCCTAGGCTAAATTGATTGGGAGAAATGGCAGTTGACAGGGAGTAGAGAGAGAGTTTGGATAAACAGGAGTGATTTCTAATTATATTGGTTGCTAACCCTGTGCAAGGCAAGTTCTATTTCCTTTAGTCCTCAGAGCAATCTTACAGTGACTTCTATTTTACAGATGAAAACATTGAGGTGTGGAGAGGATGGGATGCAGTATAAAGGATGCTCAGTTGTCAAACAGAGCCTCAAAATGAAAGAGGTTGAGATGATAAAAGCCCATTTAATGTCTTGTGGAAAGGGGGCGAGAAGCTGGCAACGCCTCACCTGCAGGTGTCTTCTCTGGGTTGGGACAGTGACTTATTGGTAAAGGGCTTGCTATGTGGGCATGTGGACCCAAGTTTACACCACCAAGGCTCCTGTGAAAGCCGCCCTGGAGCTCTCTGTCTGTAACCCCAGCCCTGGGGGCCTGGCGTGAAGGATCTCCGGGGCATGCTGACCAGTCAAGTCAGTCCAGCTGAATCTCAGTTCCAGATCCTGTCTCAGAAAATGAGATGGAGAGTGATGGAGAAAGATACCCAGTGTTTGCCCGTGGTCTCCCACACACATGTACATATATCATGTACACACACATGCTGAGAGAAAGAGAGTGGAGGAAGGGAGGGAGGGAGGGAGAGAGAGAGAGAGAGAGAGAGAGAGAGAGAG